>ML347993.1:0-66467 GCA_005239505.1 Nicotiana paniculata | reverse complement strand
GCGATCAAATCACAAAATAACATTTAAAACTACGAATTCAACCTCAAAACTCATGATTTTCTCAAGAACATTTCAATTTCACTATTTTCCCAACCGGATGTCCGAATCACGTCAAATCAATTTCGATTCTCACCAAATTTCACAGATAGGAATTAAATATCATACCAAACCTGTACCGAGCCCCAAAATAAAAATACGGGCCCGATACCAATGATTTCAAACATTAATTTATTTCTTTATTTCCTTAAAAATCCAGCACAACAATTTTCTTCAAAAATTGATTTCTAAAGCTAAGGACCTCGGAATTCAATTCTGGGCGTACGCCCAAGTCCCATATTTTGCTGCAGACCTTCCGGGACCGTCGAAACACAGATCCGAGTATGTTTACTAAAACTATTGAGCAAAGTAGACTAAAACCAAATTCTTAACTCTAAAACTTATTATTCTTCACATTTTCACATAAAGGCTTTCTGGATTCATGCCCGGTCTGCGCACACAAATCGAGGTAATTAAAATTAGTCTTTTTAAGAGAATAGTGTCTTAATTCATAAGATGACCCTTTGGTTCATCACATCATGGCGGACAAGTCCATTGCCGTGTATCGGGCTGCTGCTGAGGCTGTTCAAATACATCTAAGGGAGGCTTCCAACCGGGAGCGGTGGAGCAATGATTTGGAAAAGTGACAATCCCGGAGGAAAAACTCCGGAGGAAAAACCTCAAGGAAATTCATGCTCGAGGTTTTGATCCCTCTGAGGAAATCGTGGGCCAAGGAACTTGAAGCCGAAGCCAGGCAACTTGCCTCTTCCGATGATGAGGATGATAATGAAGAGGGCAGCCGAGGAGGGTTCGATGGAGGACCTGAGGAAGGATTTTCTCCAGGAGAAGTTTCTCGAGAATAAGTCAATCCTGAGAAACTGGTCCCAATCTTAGTTAGATTTTGGCCTTTTTTTTTCAAGTCCTTCATTGGCCTTTTGTACATGTTTTTTATATATAATAGAAAGACTTGTCTTTGAATGCATTTATATATTTCAAGTCTAGATATGCTTTCTGCCTCCATTGAAAATGTTGAAGGATTTTTATTGCTGTAATTTGACTAACTTTAGCTCATAGCCAAAGAAAACCTTCGAGTTTTTTTGTTTATACGAGGGTAAGTCCCCAAGATCGGAAATTTATTTGAGACTTTATGTCGGGGGTGGCTTGATCGAGCCTATAGATGTGTTATCTTTATGACCAAGTTCGAATGGGTCTTGAACTTTAGAATAAAGTAAATCCTTAGGTTTTATAAAATGATGGGTAAGTTTTGAGCTTACAGTAATATACCCCTTAGGGTTTTTATTGAATATTCGAGCTATAACTGACTTTTATTTGAGCTCAGAATAGCGGAACCCTTGGGTCCGAAAGAAGTGAGGGCGAGGTCTCGAACTCTAATTGTTTTGGCCCTTAGGCTCTTTAAATTGGGACGATTCGGCCTCTAAAAATGGTTATTATTTTCCCCTTTTCAGCTAAAGGACCAAGTGAAAATTTCTTTATGCCTTAGCACATGTTTTTTACAGCCACTGGATTTTTGAGGATCCGATGATCGGAACCACATTTTTATTTTTTGTGCCTCAACATGTTTGTGTTAAGGTAATTTGATACCCCTTGAGGTTACTTCGAAGGATGATTTTATCAAAGCCTTTTAATTATTCGAGGGATGATTTTATCAAAGCCCTTTTTTATTTACTTTACTGAGGGTAGCCTTATTTAACCAGTTTTTCGATGTATTTGAAGGCCTTTTGTTTATAGCGGCAGTCGGACGTCTCCGGGCCGCGTTATTTCGGCCGTAGCCTTTAATGTGGGCATAGCCTTTGGGTATGTCTCTTGGACTTATTTCTCGATAACATTTCAAACTTCTTCGAAATATTAGTCCTCGAGTATCATGGCCTTGGACTATATATCGAGGGGTGCCTCTTTGAGGTCTTGTGATTTCAAATTTAGATAGCTCGAATATGCAATCCCCGAGTGTTCAATGTATGCTTGTACTTGCCTCTTGAGCCATTTTTCACAAGTGTTAGTTTGCACGACAGATCATAACCATAAGTATGTGATTTGTGTAGTAGAAAATTTACTTCGAGACACGAGAAGTAAGAGAAAAGAGAATGCTTCTTTGAATAATTTATACATGCATACACATTTTGTCGTCGGGACTCGGCTAATCTATATGGACATGGTTCATTAGATCATTTGGCCCACTACAAAATTTACAAAAATTTTCTTAACGAGACCCATTGACACGAGGTATATTTCTCGAGCACATAGTATCTGAGGGTGATGCCCCTAATATTCGAGGTTGATTACAAAGAAGCCTTGGATATTGTTGAATTATCCTCTAGTAGCACATAATTTTTGCCTCGTTAAAAACCTCTCCGGAAAAACCCATTTGGGATAAAAACTGATCTGAGGGAAAAAGTGCAACACGTACTTAAAACCTGAGGTCTCGATGTGTTAGGTCGAACTCTTGCAGTGAGTTAGTTCCGAATATGTATATAAACGAAAGAAAAGAGGAAGTCATACCTTAGCAATAGTACTGCTTAAGAAGTAATATGTTCTAGTTATTCGGCAGCGGTTCGTCGTTCATTGTTTTGAGTTTGTAAGATCCTTTTCTGGCTATGTCCATGATTTTGGTAGGGTCCTTCCCAATTAGGGCCTAGTTTCCCTTCATTAGGATCTCGAGTGTTGATAGTGACTTTTCTTAGGACTAAGTTCCGACTCTGAAATGTCGAAGATTGGTTCTTTTGTTGTTGTACCTTTTGATTTGTTGCTTTTGTGTTGCCATTCGAACGAGTGCAACTTCTCATTTTTTGTTTAGCAACTCGAGATTGGTATTCATGTCCTCGCGGTTCGATGCCTCTGTTGCATGTCAAAACCTGGCGCTGGGCTCTCTAACTTTGATCGGTATCAAGGCTTCAGAGCCATATACTAAAGAAAACGGAGTTGCTCCTGTGCTGGACTTCGATGTCATTCGATACGGCCATAGGACCTCGAGAAACATTTCCCTCCACTTCCCTTTGGCTTCGTTTAGCCTTTTCTTCAAGTTTTGTATGATAGTCTTGTTCATTGATTCGGCTTTGTTACTATTTCTGCGGGTATCCCAAATCGACATACGATGTGATCCTATATGAAATCTATCACTTCCTTTTTGCCTAACCTTTTCGAAGGCTTGTGCTTCAACCCATTTAGACAAATAGTCAGTCATAAATAAAAAGAATTTAGCTTTACCTAGGGCCGATGGCAGAGGACCGATGATGTCTATTCCTTATTTTATGAATGGCCATGGGGATAGGACCGAGTGAAGTTGTTCACCAGGCTGGTGGATCATTGGTGCAAGCCTTTGGAATTTATCGCATCTTCGAACGAACTCCTTAGAGTATTTTTCCTTGCTATCCCAATAATATCCTGCTCTGAAAACCTTTCGAACTAGTGACTCGTTGCCAAAATGGTTCCTACAAGTTCCTTCGTGGATTTCTCGTAGAACATAGTCAGTATCTCCATGTCCCAAGAATACTACCAATGGGCCATCAAACGTCCTTCTGTATAATGTTCTGTCTTTGTCTTATGTGAATCGAGCAACATTAGTCCATAAGGCCCTCGATTCCTTGTGATCCGATGGTAGCTTTCTGTTCTTCAAGTACTCAATGTATTTATTTCTCCAATCCCAGGTTAAGCTCATAGAATTTATTTCAGCATGTCCTTCCTCAATCACGGACTTCGAGAGTTGGACGACAGTCCTCGAGTTGATCTCATCTTCTTCGACCGATGACCCCAAATTTGCAAGTGCATCGGTCTCGGCATTTTTTTCTTGAGGTGTATGTTGTAGAGTCCAATCTTTAAAACAGTGCAAGGTTACCTACAATTTGTCTAAGTACCTTTGCATCATGTCCTCTCGAACTTTGAAGGTTCCGTTTACCTGGTTAACTACTAGTAGAGAGTCGCATTTAGCTTCGACGGCTTCTGCTCTCAAGCTTTTAGCTAGCTCGAGACCTGTAATCATGGCCTCATACTCGGCCTCATTTTTAGTCAATTTGGCAGTTTTAATGGATTGCCTAATAATATTTCCCGTAGGCAGTTTCAAAACAAGCACCATCCGTGATGAGGGTCCATACCCTTGATGATGTACCCGATTTTATTAGAAGTTCCTTTTCCACTTCAGGTACGAGGGTTGGTGTAAAATCGGCCACGAAGTCTTCTAAGATTTGAGACTTGATGGTCGTTCGGGGTTGATACTCGATATCATACCCGCCAAGTTTTACTGCCCATTTGGCCAATCGGCCTGATAATTCGGGCTTGTGCAAAACGTTTCGGAGTGGGTAAGTGGTTATCACACATATGGGGTGACACTGGAAATATGGCTTTAATTTCCTAGATGCGCTTATTAATGCAAGTGCCAATTTCTCTAAGTATGGATACTAGTTTCAACATCTCCTAGGGTTCGACTTACATAACAGATAGGAAACTGCGTACCTTGCTCTTCTCGAACTAGGACACCACTTACCATGATCTCAGACACCGCCAAGTATAAGTAAAGCCTTTCATCTGCCTTCGCAGTATGGAGCAAAGGTGTGCTCGATAAATATTGCTTCAATTTCTCCAATGCCTGTAGATATTCTGGGGTCCATGCAAAATAATTTTTCTTTTTGAGAAAGGAGAAGAACCTGTGACTCCGATCTGATGACCTTGAAATTAATTGACCCAAGGCTGCTATCCATCTGGTTAGCCTTTGTACGACTTTTACACTCTCTATGATGGTGATATCCTCGACGACTTTAATATTATCGGGGTTGATTTCGATTCCCGAGTTGATACCATGAAGCCGAGGAATTTTCCTAAAACGACCCCGAAAGCACATTTTTTTGGGGTTGAGCTTCATGTTGTACTTTCTCAGGATTTCGAATGTTTCCTGCAAATGAATCAAATCGTCCTCTGCACGCAGGGACATAACTAACACATCGTCAATGTAAACTTCTATTGATCTTCCAATCTGTTCTTTGAACATTTTGTTAACTAGGCGTTGGTATGTAGCTCCTGCATTTTTTAGCCCGAAGGGCATTACATTGTGACAATAAGTTCCATACTTAGTGATAAAAAAAGTCTTTTCTCTGGGTCTATATGGATTTGATTGTACCCATAATAGGCGTCGAGAAAGGTAAGGATCTCGTGGCCGACCACGGCGTTGATCATGCGATCGATGTTAGGCAATGGAAAAGAGTCTTTTGGACATGCTTTGTTCAAGTCCTTATAGTCTACACAGATTCTATCTTTGTTACCTTTTTGGGACTACGGCTACATTAGCTAACCATTCGGGATATTTTACTTCCCGAATGGATCCTATTTTGAGAAGTTTGGTTACGTCGTCCTTTATGAAGGCATGCTTTACCTCGGACTGGGGTCTTCTCTTTTGCTTTATCGGTCTGAACATGGGATCGAAGCTCAGTCGATGAGTTTTTATCTCCGGTGGGATTCCTGTCATTTCTAAATGGGACCATGCAAAGAAGTCCATGTTATCAATAAGAAATTGAATGAGCTTTTTCCTGAGTTCGGGGGTCAACCCCGTTCCTAGCTATACCTTTCATTCGGGCAGGTAATCGATTAGTATCATTTGTTCTAGCTCCTCCACAATTGACTTGGTTGCATCTGACTATTCGGGAACAACAAAGTTCGAGGAGTTAGAAAATCCTCTTCTTCTTCTTCTTTCACTACCTGTTTCTTCGATTCAGTCGGGGTTGGGACGGTGATTTCTATTTGGCCGTCTACTTATCTTTGGCGCTCGATTTTTCTAAAGTTGAAGGTGTTGATATCAGTGTCATCTCGTCGACCGCAAACAATTCCTTTGCGGCATGTTGTTCCCCATAAACTATTTTCACACCATCCGCCGTCGGGAACTTCATCATTTAGTGAAGGGTCAATGAAACTGCTCTCATGTTGTGGATCCAAGGCCTTTCGAGCAGTGCATTATATCTCATGTCACCTTCGATGACATGGAATTTTGTATCTTGGATAGTTCCAACCACATTTACTGGTAGGATTATCTCCCCTTTTTTGTAGTTTCACTAGCCATGTTGAAGCCGTTTAGGACTCGAGATGCAGGTACAATTTGGTCATGCAGGCCGAGCTGCTCTACGACCCTCGATCTGATGACGTTTGTCGAGCTACCTGGATCCACTAAAACATGCTTAACTTGAACTTTATTTAATAAAATGGAAATTACCGGGGCGTCGTTGTGCGGCTGAGAAATGCCTTCCGCTTCTTCGTCATTGAATGATAAAGTGTCTTCGGGCACATAGTCTCAAGTCCGTTTCTCTATGGTGATTGATACCTTAGTGCATTTGAATATAGGCTCTTGTGGGACGTCGACCTCGCTGACGATAATGTGAATAACATGCTGAGGTTCTTCTTGCTCATTCTTTATGTTGGCGTCACCTTCTCTAAAGTGATTTTTAGCTTGATCACTGAGGAACTCTCGAAGATGGACTTCATTGAATAATCGAGCTACCTCCTCCCTCAGCTGCCTATAATCTTCGGTCCTATGGCCATGTGTGCCATGATACTTACACATTAAATTTGGGTTCCTTTGAGAAGGATCGGTTTGTATCAGTCTGGGACACCTAGTATCTTTGATTCTTCCGATAGCCGATACAATCCCAGATGCATCGACACTAAAATTTTACTCCGATCAAATGTGGGTCATCATCCTACCGATCTCTGATACGCTCAAATAAGGAAGACACATCGATTGTACAGGCTAAAACATGACTGGGCAAAATATCCAACGGTCTCTCACCGACTGGAATGAATGCAATGTTACCCATACTCACTGACTTCCTACTCAATGCGTCGGCCACCACAATGGCCTTTCCCGGATGATATAATATAGTGATGTCATAATCTTTCAATAGCTCTAATCATCTCCTCTGTCTCAAATTAAGATCCTTTTGCTTGAACAAGTACTGGAGACTGCGATGATCCGTGTAAACCTCACACGGAACACCATAAAGATAGTGCCTCCAAATATTCAATGCGTGAACAGTGGCTGCTAACTCCAAGTCATGGATAGGGTAATTCTTCTCATGGACTTTCAACTGCTGAGACGCATATGCAATCACCCTTCCCTCTTGCATAAATACCTCTCCAATCCCAACATGAGAAGCATCACAATATACCATAAAAGATCCTAAATCTGATGGTAATACCAACACCGGTGCTGAAGACAAGGCTATCTTGACCTTCTGAAAGCTCGCCTCACACTCGTCTGACCATATGAACGGGGCACCTTTTTGGGTCAATTTAGTCATTGGGGCTGCTATAGATGAAAACCCCTCCATAAACCGACGATAGTAACTTGCCAAACCCATGAAGCTCTTGATTTCCGTGGCTGAAGTGGGTCTAGGTCAATTCTTGACTGCCTATATCTTCTTAGGATCTACCTGAATACCCTCTACTGATACGATGTGACCCAAGAAACCTACTGAATCCAACCAGAAGTTGCACTTTTAAAATTTAGCATACAACTAACTATCACTCAGCGTCTAGAGCGCTATCCAGAGGTGTTGCTCATGCTCCTCGACTTCAGGAGTATATTACAATATCATCAATGAACACAATTACGAAGGAGTCCAGATAAGGCTTGAAAACCTGATTCATCAAATTCATAAAGGTTTGTTGGGGCATTAGTCAAGCCAAAAGATATCACCATAAATTCATAGTGCTCATACCTCGTTCGAAAGGCTGTGTTAGAAACATCGGACGCCCTAATATTCAACTGATGGTAGCCCGATCTCAGATCAATTTTCGGAAATACCCTAGCACCCTAAAGCTGATCAAATAAATCATCAGTTTTCGCCAATGGGTATTTTTTCTTGACAATGACTTTATTCAACTGCCGGTAGTCTATACACATTCACATCGACCCATCCTTCTTCTTCACGAAAAAAATCGGTGCACCCCAGGGCGAGACACTTGGCCTAATGAAGCCCTTATCAAGCAAGTCTTTCAACTGTTCTTTCAATTATTTCACCTCGGGTAGGGCCATCCGGTATGGAGGAATAGAAACGGGATGAGTGCCAGGAGCCACGTTAATGCAAAAATCAATATCCCTCTCGGGTGGCATCCCCGACAGGTCTGCCGGAAACACCTCGAGAAACTCACGGACAATAGGCACCGAATCTATTGAAGAGACTTCAGCATTAGAATCACGAGCATGAGCCAAATAAACCAAACATCCCTTCTCAAACATGCGATGATCCTTGGCATAAGAAATCACTCTGCTGGAAGAATGACCAGGAGTCTCTTTCCACTCCAATTGAGGCAACCCCGGCAAAGCTGATGTAACCGTCTTGGCGTGACCGTCCAAGATGGCATAATAAGGCGATAGCCAATCCATGCCCAATATGACATCAAAATCGACCATGTCAAGAATCACAAGGTCTACACTAGTTTCAAGACCCTCAATAACGACTACACACAAATGATACACACGATCTACAATAATAGCACCCCCCACCAGTGTAGACACATAAACAGGGACACTGAAGGAATCACGGGGCACAACCAATTATAAGGCAAAATATGATGACATATAAGAATAAGTAGATCCCGGATCAAACGAAACTGAAGCATCTCTATTGCAAACTGAAATGGTACCTGTGATAACGGCATCAGAGGATTCTGCCTCAGGTCTGGCTGGAAATGCATACAATCGGGGTTGGGCCCCACCACCATGAACTATGTCTCTGGGAGGACCTCTAAGGCGGACCTCTACCTTTAGCAGGCTGGCCTCCACCTCTAGTAATCTGGCCCATACCTCTGGCTACCTAACCCCTATCCCTTGTTGGCTGGGAGGTGGTGCTGCAACTGGTGCCGGAACTATGGCACGAGAACACTGGTACTGATGCTGATTACCCAAAAATCTCAGACAATCTCTCCGAACATACCCATATTTCGCACACTCAAAGCATCTATCCTGATATAGGGGCTGACCCTAACGAGCCATTTGACCATGATAATAACTCTACAGAGGAGGTGCTATGGTAGGAGCTAATGGAGCACTATAGACTGGCTGAGCAGAAGGAGGCGTATAAGAACCACGACCACCGGAAGTACCATGTGAAGCCTGAATTCCTCAATGGAATGGCCTGGAAAAATGACCTCTGCTAAAAGAAACTCCGCCTCTAGATGAGGCACTGCTGAATCCACCAAAATGGAAGGTCTCTTGGGTGACCCATGACCCCCCAATCCGAGAACCATCTCGACTCTCCTGGCCACATTGGCCGCATCCTGAAAGGAAATATCGCTCCCTGTCTCCTTAGCCATCTGCAATCTGATCGGCTGAGCAAGGCCCTCAATAAACTCTCTATCTCTGTGGGTAACAAAAGAATAGCATGTCGGACCAAATCCACGAAGCGATTCTCATATTGGGTGACGGTCATGCTGCCCTGTTGAAGACACTCAAACTGACGGCGGCGCTCCTCTGTAGTAGTGATAGGCAGAAACTTCTCCAAAAAGATATGTGAAAACTGATCCCAAGTCATAGAAGGTGACCCAGATGGTCTAGTCAACAAATAATCCCTCCACCATTTCTTGGCGGAACCAGTCATCTGAAAAGCGACAAATTCGACCCCATTGGTCTCCAAAATACCCATGTTCTGAATAACCTCATGACAGCTATCAAGATATTCTTGAGGGTTTGAAATGAACAGGGAAAAACTTGATAAACCTGTCCAGTCTCCACAAAGCATCGGAGGACATAGCTGCTCCATTAACAAGCGGTGTAATTTTATGAATAAAGACTCCATTATAGGCTTATTAGCCATAAAAAGAATAATTATAATTATCTCAATTTACGTGTGCAGTCCCAAAGTGAAACCAGAAACCTTTTATGTGAAAATATAAGAAATAATAATTTTTAGAGTTAAAGTTTAGTTTTAGTTGACTTAGGTCAATATTTTGAGTAGACCGACTCGGATCTGTGTTCCGACGATCCCGGGAGGTCCGCAGTAAAATATGGGACTTGTGCGTATGCCCGGAATTGGATTCCAAAGTCCCTAGCCTTATAAAGCAGTTTTTGAAAGAAATTATTTTGTTGGATTAATAATAAAATAAAGTAATTAATTAATGTTTAAAACCATTGATATCGGGCCTGTATTTTGGTTCCGGATCCCGGTACAGATTTATTATAGTATTTAAGTACTATCTGTGAAATTTGGTGAGAATCGGAGTTGATTTGACGTGATTCGGACGTTCGGTTGAGAAATAGTGGAAGTTAAGTGTTCTTGAGAAAAATGATGAGTTTTAAGGTTAAATTCATAATTTTAGATGTTATTTTCATGATTTGATCGCACGAGCAAGTCCATATGATGTTTTTAGACTTGTATGCATGTTTTGTTCGGAGCCCCGAGGGCTCGCGTGAGTTTTGGATAGGCTACAAGATGTTTTACACTTAGAATTTTCTGCTAGTGGTGCACAGTCAATTTATTCTTCGCGTTCGCGTGGCCTCACTCGCGAACGCTGAGAGACCCCATGTGTTTTTTTCTCTTCTCTTAGGTAATATACGTAACGTGACGTTGTTATATTAGGTATATATGATTGGGTATAGCACATTGGGAGAATAAGACTGAAAATGTGTGGTAATATCAAGGAACTAAACTAAAGCTTTAGGTCAAAGGAATTCCATAAACAAAGTTTCGTGCTTAAAGAAATGGCTCGGGTAGCACCCCGCGCGTTCGGAAGGTTTAAGTTAATTTGCAACTGTGGGATAAGACTAAGAGTGTCTAATATGTTAAGAATAATGTGTTAGGAGTTATTATAATATCACACTGGTCACATGTTAAGTTTTGGAGTCAAGCAAGTTGCGAAATAAAGGTCGGCAAAAGTTATCGTAAATTTCTCTAATAAATTTTCTAAACTTTAGGTCAATTGTATCAGATCATTTCTCCCAATATATAAAGAGTTATGGGACCAAGAACATACCTAATCAAAGGACTACGAGTCTAGTTCTCAACCAAAAAAACTTCACATACAACCGACATCGTAAAGAGTTATGACTGTTTTACCGCAGACTATCCGGGCTGAAACCGGGTCGCGAACCGGGTCGGGTCAAACAAGTGGTATAAGTCGTAAAATTCTACTTTTAAGACCCCAAAACATTTCATTTTAGTCCCAAAACAGTGAGAAAGCTGAAGAGAAGGTCCCATGGTGTTCTTGAGTGATTAAGGTGTCTTTTTAATGATTTCTATCGTTAAAATTTGCCCCCGTGCCTAGAAACACAATCTCTACGCTTTGCAATCGTTTTCCCCTTCTATTAGCTATGTTTGGAACTATTTTTGGAAGATAAGAATTTGTTGTTCTTGCTGGTTCTTCAGGCTTTATACTTGGTTTTCCAAGTTAATCATCTTGGGACTCTTTTATGATCATTTTTACAAAGTTCTACAGACGTTTCATCAAGTTAGGATCATATGGCAAATCTGCCAATTTAAACTCAATTATGAATTGTTTATAGGTGCGTATAAGCTGCATATATATAGTGTTTGCGAAGCTTAGGACGTAAGGAAAAACTTTTATGAAGGAACTACAGGCATTCAGTCGTTCGTTGGAGAGGTATGTTAAGGCTAAGCTCCCTCCTTCCTTTTAGCACGAATTCTAGGAAATTCCTAAGACGCCAAATGTGATATTTTACTACTCTATTTCTAGAAAGACCTTCTGTGGAAGGCATTGGGATCGTAGCTGAAGTATTTTCATGATGCTATTAGGTTGATATTCCACTCGTTCGGTTAAATAGGGTATTTGACATTTATATATGTCATTTTGTCGGCTTTCTTAACTATATGCCCATATATATGAATTCTTATTCGTCTTTGGGTTGTGTGACTTAAAAATAAAGGCATTTAGCCTTTGCGATCAGTCCTTCTTCCTTGTAAAGTTTATTTTAAAAATCTCTAAAGTGATACGTCGATTTCCAAATATCTCAAATATAATTTTTATGTTTAAACTACTAAAACACTTGTATTGAAATACTTTCTTTTACTAATTATCAAGAAATCAGGTATACGGACTAAGTGAAGAACCTTAAGCTTTTATGAACATCTTCAGAGTTAAGTTATATTTCTAAAAGTCGAGTTAAGTTTTCAAGCTTATTCAAACAAAAATATGAGGTTCCACGAGACATTTGTATGCGATACGAAGGTGATTATGAGATTATGAGAATAAGAGTACCAATGAGCCAAGATTTGCTAATTCTTTTTATGGCCTATTATGTGCATTCAAAGTTCATATCATTACATGGCATATTATGCATGGACTTCGAGCTATAATCGGAGGTAAGGGGACTATTTTCCCGAAAGACTATATATATTATATAAATGGCCACAGGTTGGCAATATAATACCGGTTAGCTACCGGGAGAGACCGCCATTGCTAGCATTTGGTTGGGTATGTCATGCATTTGCATCAATATATATGTATTCATGATATACGATTACACGAGCAAACCATGCATATTTGATTACTATGAGGTCGGATGTCGGCCATGGAGGCTATCAGAGTTTCACTGTCAGGTGGTATCTCTATTACCCTTTTTACATCAGCTATGTATGATTCTACTTTCTGCCTTACATACCAGTACATTTTTATTCGTACTGATGTCCCGTTACCTGGGGAGACTGCATTGTTGTTTTGTGCGTGCAGGCCCAGGTAGGGACTATGATCGACCCCTCCGCTAGGATTTCGGGGTTCAGCTGTGAGTTGCTAAGCTCCACCTCTTCCTGGAGCTTTCGTAGGATGGTTACTTTTGTTGTACAGTTTGGATATTAGTTGGGGCCTTGTCCCGACAGTGCTTATGACACTCTTAGAGGATATTGTGGAAACAATATTCTGGGTTTCTTTTTGCAGCTTTCAGTCTCCAACCCATAGGCTTGGCATGTATATATATGTGTGAAGCATGCATGTCTTCAGTCGCGGCCTCGTCGGCCAGCTAGTACTTTATTATTTTGGCTTGTCTACATTTGTTTATATGGATTATTGTTATTCAGGTCATGACCTTAACGGTCCAGGCTTAGTATTTCAGATGTTGTGCTGCCCGATCTGTTGGGCCCCCAGTTTAGTTAGCTAGTATGTTATGTGGCTAACTCGATCGAATATAGTATCGAGTGCCAGTCGTGCCTCCCCTAGTTTGGGGCGTGACAAACGCGTAGGGTAGAATTTCACTGAGGTCATTTTTGTTCTATGCGAACGCGTGGCCTTGGAAGCGAATGTGAAGCACTAGGGGGGAACCCTTTGCGAATGCGGCCAGGCCATCGCGAAAGCAAAGTGTTAAGTGGACCTAGGAGGGGGAACCCATTTTCTCTATGCGAACGCAACCACATGGTCGCGAACACGATGGCATGTGGAGTTAAAGCTCCGCGAACATGGCCCATCCAATGAGAACACGAAGGCCATTGGGCCTGACCCATCACGAACGCGACATGCCCATTGCGAACGCGATGAAGGCCTGCCCAGTCATATAAAAACTAGTTTTAAAACGGGCAGAAGCTATTTTTCACCAATTTTCGAACTACAAAGACCTAGAGGCGATTTTTTTCATAAAAATTCATCCCAAGGTGTTGGTAATCAATCCTAAACTCTTCTCTTTCAATTACCCAGTGTTTTTCATCACTTTTCAATTCAAAATTAAGAATTTTCATGGTAAACATTGAGGGTTTGGGTAGAATTAGGGAATTTTACAAAAACGGGATTTTGACCTCGAATAGAGGTCGGATTTCAAAGCTAATTGCATATTCGGGCTCGGAGGTGAATGGGTAAACGGAATTTGGTCAGAACCCTGAGTTTGGACCAAGCAGGCCCGGGGCCGAATTTTAACATTTTTTGAGAAAACTTAGGAAAACAATGATTTTTCAGTAAAGTTAGTTCCTTTAGCATACTTAATGATATTAAACTAATTGTGATTGGATTCGAGCGGGTTAGAGACAAATTCGAAAGGAAAAGCGGTAATTGAGCAGTGAGTGGCCTGCGGGATTGAGGTAAGTGTTGTGTCTAACCTTAGCTTGAGGGAATAGGTATTGTATGACTACTTGTTACCTGTTTGCTAAATACGATGTATAGGTGAGGTGACGAGTACCTATACATTGTGGTCAGGTCGTACCATGCGAGTAAATGCTATTTCTTGTTATTCTGGTTGTCTTAAAGCCTATCATCTGTGATTATTGTTGGTAGTGAAATGTTGAGAGATTATTATCCAGTTCCACCGAGATGATTATTATGCTGAATTTCGAGTTGAGATTGAAATGATAAATGATGATAGTGACCATGATGAAATATTTATTTCTTGTGAAATTCCTTTGAGAACATTAAGTTGAGATTGAAATATTAGATGGTGATAGAAATTATGAGGAAATATTGTTTCTTGTGAAATCCCCTTTTTTATGTTATTGATGATTTGATTAGATTGTGAGGAAGAGTCTAAAGCACGAAGGGTGGTGTCGTGCATGACTTAATTATATTGGGAGAAACAGTGTAAAGCACGAAGGGTGATGTTGTGCATGATTTATTTATAATGTGAGGAAGAGAGTAAAGCACGAAGGGTGATGTCATGCATTCTTAAATTATAATCTGATGAGGATGAGAGTAAAAGCACGAAGGGTTATGCCGTGTATTCTATTTATTATTTGGTGAGGCTGAGAGTAAAAGCATGAAGGGTGATGCCGTGCAAGTTTACTTTCTATTTTTAATTACTAAATTTTTTGTTGATCACTACCTGTATTTGCCTTATTGTTTTCCTCATTCCTTATGTTGAAAATTCCCCATCGCATGATTCCATCCCATTATTTGCTGTTTTAATTCCTTAAATTGTTGTTATTCCTTCCAGCATGATTATATGTATATCCAGGTTTTGTGTGGTGTCTTGTCCTAGCCTCGTCACTACTTCGCCGAGGTTAGGCTCGGCACTAACTCAGTACATGGGGTCAGTTGTACTAATACTACACTATGTACTCTTCTGTCCAGATCCAGGTACTGACCATTGTTAGGAGATCTTAGTAGCTGATATCATCATTCGGAGACACGAGGTAGATATGCTGGCGTCCGCAGATTCCTGGAGTCTTCTCTAAGTTTTATAGAGATTGTTTTATTACACTCAAACAGATACATTGTTTCTTTTAGCCCATTATTTGTAGTATTCTTAGTAGTTCGTGAATTGTGACACCAGACCTTAGGATAGCGTCATAGTTATATATTTAGTTTGTGGCTCGGTTTATTCATTAATTTATTATTTTATTCATGAAGGCATGCATTGGAAATTATTAGATGTTGTTTATTTTTAGATTGTCTTATTGTGTTGAGTAAATATTCAAAGGAAAAATGGCTAATCAAGTTCTAACATTGGCTTTCCTATAAAGTGTGGTATTAGGCGCCATCACGACCCCTAAGGTTGGGAATTTGGGTCGTGACAAGTGCTGCAGCAACTGGCTGAACTACCCCAGCTAGATTGGCTGTTGGGATCTGAATATGTGGAGTAGTTTGATCAGGAGTGTGGGTAGCAGGAGTCTGGACCCTACTCCAGCCTGAGATATGGCTGCTGCCATGGGCAGTGTGCCATTCTGGGCTATACTTTCCATAATTCCCACAAATCAGACCAAAGTGTCCTGAAGCACCGAGGTAGCAATAAACCCCTCTATGACCTGAGTTGGTCCCGCTGGAACGGTCTGAGCTGCAGTCCATCACCAATCCCTATTTGGGGCTCCACAGTTGGAGCTGCTGCCTTGGCAATGGGCTGAGTCCTGCCCCTGCCTCGGCCCCTAGTAGGAGATGCTGCTGATGTAAGACCTGATTGTCGGTCAGCGGAAGAAGAAGCACGTGTTCTCGCCATCTGCGAGAGAATAAAAGAGTTCAATCAGTATTATAGATAACAAGAATTGCACGATAGAGTAGAAATAAAAATTGCATTTGTTCCTAACTTCATAGCCTCTGAGAGATAAGTCGTCTCCATATCGATCCCTCAAACTCTACTAAGCTTGGTCATGAATTGTGAGACCTAGGAAACCTAGTGCTTTGATACCAACTTGTCACGACCCAAATTCCCAACCCTCGTGATCGTGATGGTGCTTAACACCATACTTGCTAGGCAAGCTAATGTTGGAGGGATTCAACATTTAAAATAATTAATATATAATACGAAGTCTGATATTATCCAATAAATGAATCCAGAATAATATATGAAATAATGAACGAAACTCGAGCTAATACTAATATCTAACTACCCAGGATTTGGAGTCACCATTCACGAACTACTAAAGAATACTACAAGTATTTGGCTAAAAGAAAATATATAAATCTATTTTGAATGAAATAAAACAGCAATCTAAATAATGTAGAGAAGACTCCAGGAAATCTGCGGACGCCAGCAGATCTACCTCGTGTCTTCGTACGAATGCTCAGCTACTACTCGATAACTCAACTTTGGCCAGAACATGGATCTGCACAAGAAGTGTAGAGTGCAGTATCAGTACAACCGACCCCATGTACTGGTAAGTGCCGAGCCTAACCTCGACGAAGTAGTGACGAGGCTACGGCGGGGAATTTATAACATAACATGGATACATTGTATAATAAAGCAAGAAGGGAATAATAAACTAATTAAACAGTAACTTGCACATATTAATAAAACAACTCGGTTAACTTTTCCAGATATCAACTATATCCAATCCTCACAAACATTGTAACGACCCGGCCGGTCATTTTGAGCTCCAGCGCATCGTTCAGCGGTTTGAGACCGTAAGCAGCTTCGTTTCAGGTATTATGACCCTAGGGCATGGTCGAATTGAATTTCGGGAAGTTTAGAGTTGGTTGGAAAGAAAATTCTCATTTTAGAAGCCTTAAGTTGGAGAAATGGACTAAGATTAGAATTTTGAGTAAATGACCTTAGAATCAGGATTTGAGGGTTCATGCTGGTTCGTATGATGATTTTGAACTTCGGAGTATGTCCGGATTGGGTTTTGGATAACCCGGGAGCGTTTCGGTGCATATTGTGGAAGTTAGCATTTTAGAAGAATTTCATAAATTTGGGCTTGAAGTGCATTTCAGAGTTATTGATGTCCGTTTGGGATTTTGAGTCTGGGAATAGCTTCGTATGGTGATTCTGGAGTTGGGAGCGTGATCGGAAGTGAATTCGGATGTCCGGAGGTCATTTTGAAGTCATTTGACTAAAGTAGGAATTCGAAGGTTTTTGGAGAAATCCGACCTGAAGTGGAAATTATGATATCGGGTTCGGAATGCGATTTCGGAAGTTGGAGCAGGTTCGTAATGTCGAATATGACTTGCGTGAAAAAATTTGGGGTCAATCGGACGTGATTTGATAGGTTTCGGCATCGGATGTAGAAGTTGGATATTTCTATGTTCATAAAGTTGAATTTTAGTGCGATTCGTGATTTCGGCGTTGTTTGATGTGATTTGAAGTCTCGAGAAAGTCCGTGTGAGGTTATGGGACTGAGTCGTGTGATTGGACGGGGTCCCGAGGGCCTCGGGAGTGTTTCAGGGTGGTTCCTGGTTATTTCCAAGTGAATGGTTACTGCTGTTTTTCTGGTGTTTTGGGGATTCAGTGCGATCGCGGCCTCAGTTGTGCGATCGCGGAGAAGGATTTCGAGGGAGCTGGAAAAAGGCATGTGCGATCGCAGGCATGCTTGTACGATCGCGGAGAAGGATTTGGAGGGAGCTGGAATAAGGCATGTGCGATCGCATGCATGCTTGTGCGATCGCTGAGAAGAAAAATCTGTGCAGCATACTTGGCCTATGCGAACACGACTAGTTGTGTGCGATCCCACAGAAGGTTTTCCTGGGGAGTGTTCAATTTAAGATGGATTTGTGCCATTTCTCTCATATATCTCTCATGGTTGGGGCGATTTTGGAGGATTTCAAAGGGTGATTTTCATCAAGCATCAAGAGGTAAGTGATTCCTTCTCATTTCAAAGTTAATTCAAGGTTTATACATGGAATTAGACATAAAATTGTGGAAAAATTGAAAATCTTAAAGAAACCTAGAAAATCGTAATTTGGATTTTTAGCCACGAATTTGAGCATGGAATTTAGTGTAAATTGTATATTTGAACTAGTAAAGCTATGGGTAGGATTTATCTTCGAGAAATTTCGGATTCCGGGCACGTGGGCCCGAGGGCATTTTGGTCATTTCGCTAAGCGGGTTTGGGTAATTTTATAATTTAGAATTGTTGCAGATATTAGGGTATATTTTCATTGGTTTGCCGTTATTTAGATAGTTTTGGGGCGTTGTGCATCCGTTGTAGTCGTCAGAAGGGCTTGGAAGCCGGTATTGGAATTTCGGAGCCAGGTAAGTCTCCTTTCTAATTTTGTGAGGAAGAATTGTCCCCCTAGGTGAATTGATTAAGTATGTGTATTTTCTTCGGGGGGCTACGTACGCACGAGGTGACGAGAGTCCATGCGTAGCTACTATTATGCCATGTCCGGGTAGCCTAGGACCCACTAGCATGCCTTATGTGTTGTACCAGTGATCCTGCATGTATTACTTGACTGCTAATATAATCGAAATCGTAATTCAATATCTAACGAAGACTAGAGTTCATTTTCTTAATCAGCTGGAAAGAGAATTTTTTTTCCCCCGTGGATAATTGTATAGTTGATAAAGTGATATTATTGAACATTATTCAACTTGTAAAATAAATTTCGAAAAAAGGATTTAAACACTATTTTATGGTTTTTAAAAGAGAGATCTGTCAATTACTTGGGTATTTGGTTTTCCGACGTATTCGGGGTGGATTGTTGATTGTGCCTGACTAAATGTGACCGCTTCGCAATTTACATTCTGCGAGCGGAGTGTTATTTCCCCCACTCTCATGGGAGCGGGATGTATGCCATGACGGATTGAATAATGCATTTATGGTTCGGGCCGTTCGACCCTCGGCAGTGCATAGACATGAGTATTTTATTAAGAGGTGCACTTATGGTTCGGGTCGTTCAACCCTCGGCTGTGCATAGACATGAGTAATTTATTGAGAGGTGCACTTTTGGTACGGGCCATTCAATCCTCGACAGTGCACAGAGATGATTATTATGACGGCACAGGCCGGTTGTCCTTATCCCGTATGCGCATGCTAAATTGTTAAACGTTTTTCATGGATTTTTAAAAGTAATAAGATATTTGGGGGGAAATAAAGAGGAAATTATTTATTTAAGATATTTGGGTAAAATGGGGAAGTGGTAAATGTTTGTTTACTTCCTATATTTACTTGGATTTCAGTTCCTTATATATATTGTTGTTTTACTACCTTTACATGCCTACCGTGTTCATCATATGCTGTTAATAAATTTGTTGGCCCTTAGTGAGTGTCTAATTCGACCTCTCGTCACTACCTCTCTGAGATTAGGCGGGCGACTTACTGAGTACACGTTGTTTTTGTACTCATGCTACACTTGTTGTGCATTTTTATTTCACAGGTACTTTCATAGCAATGTGGAGGATTCGGAGATTTAGGCCAGCTGCATCATCCGCAGGCAATCCGCAGCTGACAGAGTCTCCCTCGTTCTGTATTTGTTTTCATTTTAAAATTTCCTAGACCAATTTGTATTTCGGACATGCTTTGTGATAATTGTATAGAAAATGCTCATGTACTTGTGACACCGGGTTCTGGGATGTGTTGGGATATAATTGCTAAAATAGAATATTCAAACTATTATTTTACTCGACAGATTTTATTTAGTTAATATGTAATAAAGTGCAAGGAAATGCTTTTTCGTAAATGTTAAAACAGGAAATTGTTTCAATTAATTAATGATTGGCTTGCTTGACGATGATGTCTGGCGCCACCATGACCTTAGGGGTTTTTGGTCGTGACAACATGGTATGAGAGCACTAGGTTCCCTTAGGTCTCACGAGCCATGAGCAAGTCTAGTAGAGTCTTGCGGATTGGTACGGAGACGTTTGTACTTATCTTTGAGAGGCTATAGGGTTGTTAGGAGTACTTCATTTCTTGATTCCTCATCATGCGATTTGATTCCTTTAAGGATTATGCCTAAGTTTATTCTTACTCAATATTACACGTCGCGAAGCGCTTGCTATGAATCAGGAATTTGAAGAATTGAAATGGTGCTACGGATGTAATTCGAGATGTTTCCATGTTTAAGTGGTTGGGGTTGTTGTTATGGCCCTGCAAAAGAATAATATGTTGTTTCAGCTCAGTAGCTGTGTTTCTGAGAGCGTTAAGGCTATGCTTAGGTAATGATGATGCTTGCGATTGGTTATCGTGTGATATCGATATGATGATAGAATGCTTGTCTGTATGTTGTGGGTGATGAATGGTTCGAAGGGAGGTCTTCTCAAAGTTTGATTTCGAGATTTCGGTATTTTAGTTCTGGCAGGGGAATGGCATTTGGATTGTGAATGGTCCGGTTGGGGTTGATAAAGTCATAATACTTGGTGTCTTCAAGTGAGGTGGGATATGCACCTGTGACGTGAAGTCGCCGTCGTTGATCGAATGGAATGTGTTAAGTTTGTCGGTGCCATGGTTTCTTCGATTGCGTGGGGTCACGCTATTGAGAAGAAGTATTGAAGAATGCAGTTGGGAGAAAATGATCCTGAAGTGAGACTAGGCGGTGGTTCCATTTCTAGGAGGCCAGGTGTAAGAGGCTAAAGATGAGCAGTCGCAAAATGGGGGAGCGGAAGCATAGCTTGGAATTTGAAGGTATTGTCGCGCATCTAATGGATTTCCATGAGGAGCGGACGGACTAGTAAAGTTGGTAACTGAAGCAGGGCATAGGATGGGGTATTGAAGTCAGAGAGCATGCATTTCAGCGTCGTTAGAAGGTGTCCGCGGGTGATTTCCACAGGTGGGTTATCTCCTGTGAATAGGTTAGCGGTGGCATAGTTGGCAAGTCTCTGTGAGAGGTTATAGTGGCTATTCGGAAGGAGGAAGAAAGTGTGAATGATGCTAGAGAGTTTGAGTATTTAGGGAGTGCTAGCAAGAGAATTTTGAAGAATTGGACTGATTGGTGGAGCAAGATCGTGTCATCAAAGGAGAAAGGATCTCGGCAAGTTCTAGAGTGGTGTAAGGAGTAGCTTCGGGCTAAGTGGGGGAGTCCCACCATCTACAGTTGGGTTGTAGGATTGTGTTATTATAGGGTTGTAGATTGTCGGCGTGTTGGAAAGTTATTACAGCTAAGGGAAAGGATTAAGATGGTGATTATACGTGGGATTTGATGAATGTGTGCAAATGTTGGCCATGTCGGACCAGGGTTAGGCTTTAGAAGATTCAGAATTTTGCTTAAGGCATAAGTGAGTTGTCAGGATAGTGACTTGGTCACGTGTTTCATTGAAAGGGGTTTTCATGTGCTAGGAGAGCCTTGGATTTGATTGTATTCGGGACCAGTCAGAGTGGGTGACTCTCAATAGCGGTCCTAGTGAATTCAAAAGTTAAGGATGCGGTGTTTAAGGGTTTCAGGCAGCAGTATGATCGAGAATCGATCTTTTGCAGAGTAATTGCGGAGAAAAAAGAGGATGGTTGGAATGTTCTATGATATGTTTCAACATGCAGGATAGTATTGGAGGAGTGAGAGAAATGAACTCCGGATTGTAGAAAGACTATCAGGAGGGTATGAGACGGGTTGCGGGATTTAGGCAGCATAGTCTCGTGAATCAAGGTCACTCGGGATGAGTGAAGGTTGAGTCTCCTATGAGTGGAAGGAAGTTGCTATTATTCCTGAAGCAATTGAAAATGATTAAAAGAAGATAGATTGATTAGCCATGGTTGAAATGGCAGGTTTGCGGCAGTGATCAGTTCTTTTGATGTGATTAAGTTATGCATGTGGTTTGTGCCGGTGTGTGCGGGGATTGTCGGCCATCGTAACGGATTTCATATGGGAGCATTTGAATTCTATGGCCTGTCAGGTGTAGGCAGATCCTGGAAGGGTTATGGTGGTATAGACTACTACATAAGGATTTGCACGTTGGGTATAAGGATTTGCACGTCGGGTGGTTGTAAGAATTCACTCGTGTGTTGAGATGGTACTCTTGAATCGAGTTAAGTAAGAGGTTTATATATGATGAAGTGTTCACCCTGTTGGTGGTTCAGAAGTTTATGACGGAATTCCTGCGTTACCTCTTATTGGCATGTTAGGTGCAGTAAACAGTATGTAACTGGGAGTAAGAATCAAGTTTGCAGTTCGGTGTTAATAAGGATGTCATGAGCTCGGAAGAGCAAGAAAGAGTGATTTGAAAGTTCAGAGTAACCTGGTGTTATCTTCAGTGTCACCTGGGATCGATATTCAGTGAAAGAGGCTTTGTACCCTGGTCATGGGTTCTTGATGTGTTGTGCACTATTAGTGTGGTAGGTGATGCGGATGTGCAGATCTGTTACCTGGTGTGGAAATTCGTGGGAGCGTAACCACGAGAAGATTGTACAAGTGTGACATGTAGTCACTTAATGGATTGAAGATTTGGACTGAGTATAAAGAAGTGCAATATTTCTTATTTGAGAATTTATGCCTTGAAGGCGTTCAGTTCATTTGGTTGTGGATTGTTGGTCATGTTTGGGGTGATTTGTTGTCTGAGCAGTTCACACTGGGTGAGACGAGATTATCGGATCGGGGATCAGTGTGATAAGGTTATGTGAAGTGTATATTAAAGAACAAATACCACTATTCAGGTTCTTAATGAGGTGATGATTCGAGTCAAGATGAGTTATTCAATGATTTGTTAACTCTACAGTTGGGTATGAATTTCTGCACAGCTCCTCCATTGTGGTGGTATCATCAGCATTATAGCAGGATGTATGTATATACATCATGAAGTGCATTGGGAGCATCAGATTTATGGAGTTTCGGCTATTAAGGTTCAGGGAACGTCATTGTGGTTAGATGATGAGTTTTGCGGTGCATGGTGCTAATTCAGCAAAGGTATGCAGTCATGTTCTGGTATACCGAGTGGTAGTTGATACGGTGGTTATATATTGGAACTAGGCCTGGCAGAGAATTTCAAGTATTAGAACTAGGTTCTGAGCTTATTATATGGATAAAAGGAGAAATCTTCAGATTTTATCAAGCTAATGTACTCAACTGGGTTGTGGTAGCATGGGCAGGTGCTCGAAGTGTTAAACAGTGATTTCAGATAACTCCAGAGCAGTTCTTAACACGTTCGAGAACGAACGTCTGTTTAAGTGGGGGAGATTGTAAAGACCCGACCGGCCGTTTTGAGCTCCAGCGTGTTGTTCAGCATTTTGAGACCGTGAGCAGCTTCATTTCAGGTATTATGACCCGTGGGCATGGTCGGAATTGAATTTCGGGAAGTTTAGAGTTGGTTGGAAAGAAAATTTTCATTTCAGAAGCCTTAAGTTGGAGAAATGGACTAAGATTGGAATTTTGAGCAAACGACCTCAGAATCAGGATTTGAGGGTTCCTATAGGTTCGTATGATGATTTCGGACTTGGGCGTATGTCCGGATCGGGTTTTGGATAACCCGGGAGCGTTTCGGTGCATATTGTGGAAGTTAGCAATTTAGAAGAATTTCATAAATTTGGGCTTGAAGTGCATTTCAGAGTTATTGATGTCCGTTTGGGATTCCGAGTCTGGGAATAGCTTCGTATTGTGATTCTGGAGTTGGGAGCGCGATCGGAAGTGAATTCGGATGTCAAGAGGTCATTTTGAAGTTATTTGGCTAAAGATTAGAATTTGAAGGTGTTTGGAGAAATCCGACCGGAAGTGGAAATTTTGACATCGGGGTCGGAATGCGATTTTGAAAGTTGGATCAGGTCAGTAATGTCGAATATGACTTGTGTGCAAAATTTTGGGTCAATCGAACGTGATTTGATAGGTTTCGGCATCGGATGTAGAAGTTGAAAATTTCTAAGTTCATAAAGTTGAATTTTAGTGCGATTCGTTATTTCGGCGTTGTTTGATGTTATTTGAAGCCTCCATCAAGTCCGTGTGAGGTTATGGGACTGAGTCGTGCGATTGGACGGGGTCTAGAGGTCCTCGGGTGTGTTTCGGGGTGGTTCCGGGTTATTTCAAAGTGAATGGTTGCTGCTGTTTTTCTGGTTTTTTGGGGGTTCAGTGCGATCGTAGCCTTAGTTGTGCGATCGCGGAGAAGGATTTGGAGGGAGCTGGAAAAAGGCATGTGCGATTGCAGGCATGCTTGTGCGGTCGCGGAAAAGTATTTGGAGGGAGCTGGAAAAAGGCCTGTGCGATTGCATGCATGCTTGTGCGATCGAGGAGAAGAAAAATCTGTGACGGGGTCCAGAGGGCCTCGGGTGTGTTTTGAGGTGGTTCCAGGTTATTTCCAAGTGAATGGTTGCTGCTGTTTTTCTGGTGTTTTGGGGGTTCAGTGCGATCGCGGCCTTAGTTGTGCGATCGCGGAGAATGATTTGGAGGGAGCTGGAAAAAGGCATGTGCGATCGCAGGCATACTTGTGCGATCACGGAGAAGGATTTGGAGGAAGCTGGAAAAAGGCTTGTGCGATCGCATGCATGCTTGTGCGATCGCACATAAGGTTTTCCTGGGCAGTGTTCAATTTAAGACGGATTTTTGCCATTTCTCTCATATATCTCTCATGGTTGGGGCGATTTTGGAGGATTTCAAAGGGTGATTTTCATCAAGCATCAAGAGGTAAGTGATTCCTTCTCATTTCCAAGTTAAGTCAAGGTTTATACATGGAATTAGACATGAAAATTGTGGGGAAATTGAAAGTCTTAAAGAAACCTACAAAATGGTAATTTGGATTTTTAGCCACGAATTAGATCATGAAATGTAGTGTAAATTGTATATTTGAACTAGTAAAGCTATGGGTAGGATTTATCTTCGAGAAATTTCGTATTCCGGGCACGTGGGCCCGAGGGAATTTTGGTCATTTCACTAAGCGGGGTTGGGAAATTTTATAATTTGGAATTGTTTCAGATATTAGTGTATATTTTCATTTGGTTGCCGTTATTTGGATAGTTTTGGGGCATTGTGCGTGCGTTGGATTTGTCGGAAGGGCTTGGAAGCCGGTATTGGAATTTCGGAACGAGGTAAGTCTCCTTTCTAACTTTGTGAGGGGGAATTGTCCCCCTAGGTGAATTTATTAAGTATGTGCTATTATCTTCGGGGGATACGTACGCACGAGGTGACGGGAGTCCGTGCATAGCTACTATTATGCCATGTCCGGGTAGCCTAGGATCCACTAGCATGCCTTATGTGTTGTACCCATGATCCTGCCTGTATTACTTGACTGCTAATATAATAGAAATCGTAATTTAATATCTAAAGAAGACTAGAGTTCATTTTCTTAATCAGCTGGAAAGAGAATTGTTTTCCCCCGTGGATAATTGTATAGTTGATAAAGTGATATTATTGAACATTATTCGACTTGGAAAAAAAATTTTGAAAAAAGGATTTAAACACTATGTTATGGTTTTTAAAAGAGAGATCTGTCAATTACTTGAGTATTTGTTTTCCCGACGTATTCGGGGTGGACTGTTGATTGTGCCTTACTGCATGTGACCGCTTAGCAATTTACATTCCGCAAGCGGAGTGTTATTTCCCCCACTCTCATGGGAGCGGGTCGTATGCCACAGCGGATTGAAAAATACACTTATGGTTCGGGCCGTTCGACCCTCGACAGTGCATAGACATGAGTATTTTATTGAGAGGTGCACTTATGGTTCGGGCTGTTCGACCCTCGACAGCGCATAGACATGAGTATTTTATTGAGAGGTGCACTTTTGTACGGGCCGTTCGATCCTCGTCAGTGCACAGAGATGATTATTATGATGGCTCAGGCCGGTTGTCCTTATCCCGTATGCGCATGCTAAATTGTCAAACATTTTTCTTGGATTTTTAAAAGTAATAAGATATTTGGGGGGAAATAAAGAGGAAATTGTTTATTTAAGATATTTAGGGAAAATGAGGAAATGGTAACTGTTTGTTTACTTCCAATATTTACTTGGATTTCAGTGCCTTATATATATTGTTGTTTTACTACCTTTACATGCCTACCGTGTTCATCATATGCTGTTAATAAATTTGCTGGCCCTTAGTGAGTGTCTAATTCGACCTCTCGTCACTACCTCCCTGAGGTTAGGCGGACGACTTACTGAGTACACGTTGATTTTGTACTCATGATACACTTGTTGTGCATTTTTATTTCACAGGTACTTTCATAGCAATGTGGAGGATTCAGAGACTTAGGCCAGCTGCATCATCCGCAGGCAATCCGCAGCTGACACAGTCTCCCTCGTTCTGTATTTGTTTTCATTTTAAAATTTCCTAGTCCAATTTGTATTTCGGACATGCTTTGTGATGATTGTATAGGAAATTCTCATGTACTTGTGACACCGAGCTCATGTACTTTATCCTACTCTTTTATATAATAACTAGTATCTACGAACGTGCGTTGCACGTTAATAATGGCACATGATGATATTTATTTATATGAAGGAGCAATAAAATTTAATTAATGAGAGAAATTTTATGTATATATACAACAATTGTCTAAATGCCAAAAAATATTATTACATTAGCATAATACATGAATTTAAAATAAAAGGACATCATCAAAACTTATACAAATGATCAATTTTGTCATATTAGTTGGATAATTATGTATTATATTTTAAAAATATTTAATGTGATGGTATCTTAACGAACACTTCTTTGTGTACAATATTTTTTTATGTACGTTTCCTGCTAATGTTTTGTTTGCGCTGTCTTAACCAGAACTATTTTTCTCTTGAAAGTGAAACATACAGTTGTTCATGCAAGAAAATATATTGCGATAAATATAATCCAATAATTAAGATGTTTGTCTTTGTACTTTATTTATTATATTCGCAAAACATAAACATACTAAAAATTATTTTCACACAAATTTAAAAGGATATTCCTTAGTTCCCTAAGACGAATGTTGAATTTAGGGATAAAAATACGCTTAGAAGCACATTGACCATCATCATAATTTTAGCATGTTTGACGTTATTGTCAAAACTTCTATATGCCATCTGTTTGTTGTTACATAAGCTATTCAGCGTATCCAAGTTTTTCAGTAGCATGACAGATATCTTTTTCTTCAAAATCAACCTATATACAATGGAAGATCGATTTGAAGTTAGTGTATCATATAAACGGTCACACTAACATACGTCAAAATAAATAAACTTGGCAACAAACATGTATGGTAGAAGTCATTTGGTATTAAAGTATTTAAGTATTCTTCTTGGTAGTAATTATTGGTATCATTTTCTGTTGAGTCAAAAATAGAAAAGTATTTTGTTTTTGCTATAAAATTTTACAATCAACCTTTTATTTAGTTGATCAACATCTTCATTGCTGCTAGCTAAGATATATTTTTAATTCTATCATACGATTTGCACAAATTGCATTTTAATCTAATGATAAAAATATTTCTCGTATTAAATGCACCACTATTACCATTGGGATTGATAACCAAGTGTTCAGGAAGAACCAAATCATCTTACTTCTTCGTTTTTGACGCAAAGCAAGACGCCACTGAATATAAGATATGTTCTTACTTTATATTTCCTGTTAGTTGAATCCTTTTCGTTTGAGGTCAAAAGTATAACTTTCACAAGGTAGCTTTTACAGTCTCTGTTTTTGTCAATTTTGGAACTACTGGTAGTACTTGACATAAATCACATCCCAAACGATTAATTTTCCACCAAACTGTTCATTAATATCCAATATATCTCTGGATGTCACGACCCCAAATCTGTCACGACCCCAAAACACCCGGTCGTGATGGCGCATGTCGTGGAATTAGGCATACCACATGTTTTGTTGAAGTAAGATTTGTTTTTCAGAAAAAAAGTAAATTCAGTAGAAAAAGTATCAACAATAATCCATTTAAAAGTTTAACATCATTAAAACATCATTTAAAAACCAAACCCTGATCTAGTGTCGCCGAGCCACGAGCTACTATAAATACAATGTCGAAATGTAAGCTGGCATAATACTGTCTGAAGAAAAACAAAATACTATAGGAAGATAAAGAAGGAGAAATCGAGGCTGCGATTGCCAGCTGCTACCTCGAAGACTCCAGGGAACTCTGTCAGCCCATCAACCA
The DNA here is from genome assembly GCA_005239505.1 of Nicotiana paniculata. Lineage (NCBI taxonomy): Eukaryota > Viridiplantae > Streptophyta > Magnoliopsida > Solanales > Solanaceae > Nicotiana > Nicotiana paniculata. The sequence continues at coordinate 38,374 of ML347993.1, read as the reverse complement.
CTGTTACCGGGCCTCGATGAACCTGGATCTTCACACAAGGTGTAGGAGGTAACGTGAGTACACCAACTCAGAAGTAACGAACCCAAACTACGGGCTGAGAGGTAGTGCAGACTAAACCTCCATAATTGTAATGAAAACACTACACAGAATTTAGGCATGTTCACAGTTTTAACAGATAATGAAAACAGAATATGACCGCTATGATAAGTAACCCAGGTATATCTCAGTAATCTACATGCCAATGTATCAACAGAGTGGAAATGCACCTAGTGCTCAAAACTATCACATCGAAGTTCACTCAGTATTGTACATGGCTCTCGGGCCCAGGGAAGATCCATCCCGAATAGTACACAAACACCAGTGATAGTAGTCACTCAGTACTGAGGAAAAAGGCCAACCCAGCCCCACGGAGAAGATCCATCTCCGAAACACAACACTCGGACAAGATCCATGTCCATGGACGATCCATCCCTCACATATCATCAAGTTCGGACAAGATCCATGCCCAGGGAAGATACATCCCTCAATATCAATGCGCTCACTGGGGGTGAAAAGACTCCGGAGGGGATCCTATTTGCCCAAGCACTATATCAAGAAACCGAAGGCATGAAATGATATGCTATGACAGGACTGAGTATACAAAATCAAATAAACACATAAGGAGACAGGAATATACGACTACTCGGGTCTCAGCATTTTCGGCGTGAAGCCCTAGAATTTGACTTAGTATGGTTTCTAGCATGTTCACATTAACCACATCAATAAAAGTGCGGATATCAATCTGAAATATCTACTAGAAAGTGCCATGGGATGAGCCAGGCCACAAATCACTCGGTGTACGCTCACACGCCCGTCACTTGGCATGTGCGTCACCTAAATTATAATCATATAGCATTAGCTCAGGGTTTCGAACCCTCAGAACCAAGTTTGGAAATGTTAGTTACCTCAAAACCGGATAAAATCCTAGCCCTCAATGCCTTTGCCTCTAGACTCGGCCTCCGATTGCTCCAAATCTACCAAAAATCATATTTATATGATTAATATATGCTAAGGAACGAAACCCACTCGAAAATTGTCAAATTCACCCAAAATCCCGAAATTGGCCAAACCCGACCCCCGGGCCCACGTCTCAGAATTTTATAAAAATCATATCACAAGAATCCTCATCCTCCCACGAGTCTATACATACCAAGAACATCAAAATCGGACCTCAAATTACCCCTCAAATCCCCAATTAAAGATCTCCAATTACAAGCCCTAATTCCCCAATTTTGTCACTAATTTCCATAATTTTTACCCCTAATCAGTCAAATAATCACATATAAATGAGTTTTAAGTCCAAAAGTCTTACCTCCACAAATAACCCTCAAATCCCCAATTAAAGATCTCCAATTACAAGCCCTAATTCCCCAATTTTGTCACTAATTTCCATAATTTTTACCCCTAATCAGTCAAATAATCACATATAAATGAGTTTTAAGTCCAAAAGTCTTACCTCCACAAATAACCCTCAAATCCCCAATTAAAGATCTCCAATTACAAGCCCTAATTCCCCAATTTTGTCACTAATTTCCATAATTTTTACCCCTAATCAGTCAAATAATCACATATAAATGAGTTTTAAGTCCAAAAGTCTTACCTCCACAAATAACCCTCAAATCCCCAATTAAAGATCTCCAATTACAAGCCCTAATTCCCCAATTTTGTCACTAATTTCCATAATTTTTACCCCTAATCAGTCAAATAATCACATATAAATGAGTTTTAAGTCCAAAAGTCTTACCTCCACAAATAACCCTCGAATTTCCTCTTCAGAACCCTCCAAAAAGCTCAAACCCGTGTAAAAATGGTGGAAAAATGACCAAAATTCGCTAAGGCTCCTATTTATAAGCTCTGCGCAGCGATAACCTCCTCTGCGGCTTATTTATCGCACCTTCGGTCCCAGGTGAGTACCTGCGCAAAATAACTTAAAGGTCCAAATCTGCACCTGCAACTCCGCAGGTGCGGTCAATCCTCCGATGGCGGTCTTCCTCCCCTTAGCCATTTTCGCACCTCTGATGCTTAATTCGCACCTACGATGACCACACCTGCGGCCACCCCTCCGCATTTGCAAAAATCACAGAACAGAACACACCAGCAACCCTCTACGGCCAAAAAACTCCTTCGTTAACCATTCGAACTCACCCCGAGGCCCTCGGGAACTCAACCAAAAGTACCAACAAGTCATAAATGATCACCCAAACTTAGTCGAACCCTTGAAACACCCAAAATAACACCGAAACATCAACTCAACCCATGATTCAAGCCTAAGGATTTTCAAACTTCCTAAAAAATACCAACGATGCCGAAACTACTCAAAACTCGTCCGAATGACCTGAAAATTTGCACACACATACAAAATGATGCTACGAACCTGTTGAAACTTTCAAAATTCCATTCCGACCCCGATAGCTAATTTTCCGCTGCTGATCGAAAATTGCCAAAAACTCAATTTCGCCAATTGAAGCCTTATTCTACGACGGACCTCTAAACCACATTTCGAACACACTCCTAAGTCCCAAATCACTTAACGAAGCTATCTGAGCCCTAAAATACGCATTCCGATGTCATTTACCTAATAGTCAACTTCCGGTGACTCAAAAGACATGAGACGGGTCACCAACATGCTTTCGGAGCATGGAAACATGAAACATCGGATGGACACTCGATAAGCTGGGTGGCATCGGAATGCGTATTTTAGTGCTCGGATAGCTTTGTTAAGTGATTTGGGACTTAGGAGTGTGTTCGAAATGTGGTTTAGAGGTCCGTCGTAGAATAAGACTTTAATTGGCGAAATTGAGTTTGCTTATAATAAAGGTATCAGTCGAGTATTCAGTTGGCTCCGTTCGATGCTTTATATGGGAGGAGGTGTAGATCTCCAGTCGGTTGGTTCGAGCCCGGTGAGGCCAGGATTTAGGCACAAATTTGGTACATGATGCGTTGGATAAGGTGAAGTTGATTCAGGAGCGGCTTCTCATAGCACAGTCTAGGCAGAAGAGTTATGCGGATCAGAAGGTCGGGGATGTGTCTTTCATGGTTGGGTAGAAGGTGCTACTGAAGGTGTCACCCATGAAGGGTGTTATGCGGTTCGGGAAGAGGGGAAATTTGAGTCCCTGGCTCATTGGGCCTTTCGAGGTGCTTCATAGGGCATCAAGTTGAACAGAGATGAAGTCCAAGACATGAGACAGGTCACCAACATGCTTCCGGAGCATGGAAACATGAAACACCGGATGGACACTCGATAAGGTGGGTGGCATCGGAATGCATATTTTAGGGCTCGGATAGCTTCGTTAAGTGATTTGGGACATAGAGTGTGTTCGAAATGTGGTTTAGAGGTCTGTCGTAGAAGAAGGCTTGAATTGGCGAAATTGAGTTTTTGGCAATTTTCGATCAGCAGCGAAAAATTAGCTATCGGGGTCGGAATGGAATTCCGAAAGTTGAAACAGGTTCGTAGCGTCATTTTGGATGTGTGTGCAAATTTTCAGGTCATTCGGACGAGTTTTGAGTAGTTTCGGCATCGTTGGTATTTTTTTGAGGTGCATATAATCCACCTCTCCAACCCTATGAAGCACCTTGAAAGGCCCAATGAACCGGGGACTCAAATTGCCCCTCTTCCCGAACCGCATAACACCCTTCATGGGTGACACCTTCAGTAGCACCTTCTCCCCAACCATGAAAGACACATCCCGGACCTTCTGATCCGCATAACTCTTCTGCCTAGACTGTGCCGTGAGAAGCCGCCCGTGAATCAACTTCACCTTATCCAACGCATCATATACCAAATTTGTGCCTAATATCCTGGCCTCACCGGGCTCGAACCAATCGACTGGATATCTACACCTCCTCCCATATAAAGCATCGGAGCCAACTGAATACTCGAATGATAACTATTATTATAAGCAAACTCCGCGAGTGGCAGAAACTGATCCCATGAGCCCCCAAAATCAATGATACAAGCACGCAACATGTCCTCCAGAATGTGAATAGTGCGCTCTGAGTGCCCGTCAGTCTGAGGAAGAAACGATGTGCTAAACTCCACCTGAGTACCCAACTCTCTCTGCACGGCCCTCCAAAACTGCGATGTGAACTGAGTACCTCTGTCAGAAACGATAAAAACTTGGACACAATGCAACCAAACAATCTCCTGGATATAAATCTCAGCTAACCGCTCCGAAGCATACATAGTACCAACATGAATAAAGTGAGCGGACTTGGTCAACCAATCCACAATAACCCATATAGCATCGAACCTTCTCGAAGTTCGTGGGAGCCTAACTACAAGTCCATAGTGATCCTCTCCTACTTCCACTCCGGAATATCCAACCTTTGATGCAACCCACCTGGCCTCTGGTGCTCGTACTTGACCTGCTGATAGTTGAGACACCGAGCTACAAACTCAACAATATCCTTCTTCATCCGCCTTCACCAATAATGTTGTCTCAGATCCTGATACATCTTCGCGGCACCCGGATGGATGGAATACCGCGAGCTATGGGCCTCTTCTAGAATTAACTCTCGAATCCCATCTACATTGGGCACACAAATCCGACCATGCATACTCATAACCCCATCATCACCAATAACTACATCCTTGGCATCACCTTGTCGGACACTGTCCTGAAGAATGATCAAGTGTGGTTCATCATACTTGCGCTCTCTGATCTGGTCATAAAGAGAAGACCTGGAAGCTACACGAGCTAATACCAGACGGGGCTCTGATAGATCCAATATCACCAATTGGCCTGCTAAGGCCTGAACATCAAGTGTTAATGATCTCTCTGCTTCTGGAAGATATACTAGACTCCCCGAACTCTTCGCTCTGCGACTCAAGGCATCGACCACAACAGTGGCCTTCCCCGAATGGTATAGAATAGTGATATCATAGTCCTTGAGAAGCTCCAACCATCTCCTCTGACGCAAATTCAGATCCTTGTGCTTAAACATATGTTGCAGACTACGGTGATCAGTGAAAACCTCACAATGCACCCCATATAAATAATGACGCCAAATCTTCAAGGCGTGAACAATGGATGCTAGCACGAGATCATGCACTGGGTAATTCTTCTCATGGGTCTTCAACTAGTGTGAGGCGTAGGCAATCACCCTACCCTCACGCATCAAAACACAAACAATGCATATCCTCGAGGCATCACAATATACGGTATAAGAACCTGAAGTTGATGGCAATACTAACACTGTAGCTGAGGTCAATGCAGTCTTGAGCTTCTGAAAGCTCTCATCACACTCGTCTGACCACCTGAATGGAGCACCCTTCTGGGTCAATTTGGTCAAGGTCGAAGCAATAGAAGAAAACCCCTCCACAAAGCGACGGTAATATCCCGCCAAACAATTGAAGATCCTAATCTATGTAGCTGAGGACAGTCTGGGCCAACTCTACACCGCCTCTATCTTCTTCGGATCAACCTGAATACGTTCACTGGACACCACGTGCCCCAAGAAAGCTACTGATCCAAGCCAGAACTCACACTTGAAGAACTTTTCATAAAGTTTCTCCTTCCTCAATCTCTGTAAAACAACTCTCAAACGCTGAGCATGCTCCTCTTGGCTACGAGAATATACCAGGATGTCATCAATGAACACAATAACAAAATAATACAAGTACGGTTGAAACATGATGTTCATCAAATGCATGAATGTTGCTGGGGCATTGGTCAGCCAAAAACACATCACCATAAACTCATAGTGACCATAACGAGTCCTGAAAGTTGTTTTGGGAATATCAGAATCCCGAATCTTTAGTTGATGATACCCGGATCTCAAATCAATCTTAGAGAATACTCTGGCTCCCTAAAGCTGGTCAAACAAATCATCAATACGAGGCAAGGGATACCTATTCTTGATTGTAACCTTGTTCAACTGCCTGTAGTCAATACACATTCTCATGGAACCATCTTTTTTCTTTACAAATAACACCGGTGCACCCCAAGGCGACACGTTAGGCCGAATGAACCCCTTATCTAGGAGTTCCTGAAGTTTCTCTTTCAATTCCTTTAACTACACTGGTGCCATACGATACAGTCGGATAGAAATAGGCTGAGTGACCGGCACCAAATCGATACCAAAATCAATATCCCTGTCAGGTGGCATGCCTGGCAGGTCAGCAGGAAACACGTCCGGAAAATCACGGACCACAGGAACAGAATCAATAGTGGGAGTCTCAGCACTAACATCCCTCACAAAGGCCAAATATGATAAACACATTTTCTCTACCATACGTTGAGCCTTCAGGTAAGAAATCACCCTACTAGGAACATACTCAACCGAACCTCACCACTAAACCCTCGAAAATACTAGTATCGCATGCCCAATATCACATCAACGTCAACCATGCTAAGAAATAACAGATCCACTCGGGTCTCCATACACCCAATAGATACCATACATGACCGATACACACGGTCCACAATAATAGTATCGCCCACCGAGGTCGACACATGAACAGATGTAACTAGGGACTCACGGGGAATATCTAGAAAATGAGCAAAGTATGATGAAACATAAGAAGGGAACCTAGATCAAATAAGACCGAAGCATCTCGGTGACATACTGAAACAATACCTATAATCACTGCATTTGAGGCCATAGCATCTGGTCTAGCTGGAAGTGCATAAAATCGAGGCTGACCTCCACCCGATCGACCTCCCCCTCTAGGGCGGCCTCTAGCTGATTGGCCCCCACCCTTAGCTTCCTAGGCGGGTGGTGAAGTAACTGGTGCTGAAGCTGAAGGATGGCTCCTAGGCTGGAATGAACTACCCGAAAGACGGGGATAAAACCTCTTGATATGACCCAGATCACCACACTCAAAGTAACCCCTCTTAGAAAATGGCGGAGGGGACTGAAGGGAACCCCTAGAACCAAAATAACCACTAGAAGAACCATGCGTCGAGGAACCCTGAACTGATGGTGGCCGAGATGAACTCTGGGCTGGAAGAGCAGTGAATGAGGAATGGCCCGGATGAGAGTTGCGGGGACCATGCCCCCTGTTGTGCTGAGACTGACCTCCTGAATGAACACCACCAAAACTACCAGACCCTCGAGGCATCTTGGCCTCCCTCTTAACTCGCTCCTGGCGGAGAACTGACTCAATCTCTCTGGCAATGTCAACCACCTCCACAAAAGAAGCGCCAGATACCCTCTCCCTGGTCAGAAAAATCCGAAGATGATAAGTAAGGCCATCAATGAACCTCTTGATCCTCTCCCTATCTGTGGGAAATAGCCAAATAGCATGACGATCCAAGTTGGAGAACCTCATCTCACATTGCGTCATGGTCATGTCCCTCTGACGCAACTGCTCGAACTCCCTGCGCAGCTCCTCCCTGCAGGACTGCGGTATACTTCTCCAAGAAAAGAATAGAGAACTGACGCCAGGTAACGGGCGCTGCATCAATAGGTCTACGCCTCCCATAGGCCTCCCACCAAGTGAGTGCAGCTCCTGAGAACTAGAAGGTAGTAAATGGGACTCTACTGGCCTCCAATATCCCTGTTGTGCGAAGAATCCTCTGACACTTGTCTAAGATGCCTTGGGCATCCTATCCCTCAGTACCACTGAAAGTCGGAGGCTGAAGTCTACTAAATCTCTCCCACCTGCACTGTTCATCGTCTGCCAAAGCTGGGACCACAAAATCCTGGGCTGGGGAAACCGGCTGGGCTGGAGCTGCCCCCGGTGTCTGAAGCCCCTGAGTAACCTGCTCAGGTGTCTGGGCAGCTGGAGTCTGAGTGCCTCCCCCGGCCTGAGAAGTAGCGGCAGTAGTAGACATAGCGACTGACTGTGCAAGACTGGTGCACACCGTCAAAATTTGAGATAGGGTCTCCTGAAGACCTGGAATCACAATAGGCACTGTCGGTGCCAGAGCCGGTCCAGCTGGAACATCTACGGCGGGGTTGATCCTGAACAATAGGAGGGTCCATAGGTACTGCCTCAGCTGCACCCCTCCCTCGACCATGGCCTCGACTGCGGCCTTGAACTCTCGCTGGTCTAGCTGGTGTCTGGTCACCCTAATCGGTAGTGCAAGTCCTCACCATCTGTGATAGAATGAAAACAATAGAAGTTTAGTTCCAGGAATCAACAGATTCACACGACAGAATTCAAGAATGTGAGATTTTGTTTTTCCTAAGGGTTCTGTAGCCTCTCGAAGTTAAGTACAGACGTCTCTGTACCGATCCTCAAGAGTCTACTAAACATGCTCATGACTAGCGAGACATATTTAACCTATGGCTCTGATACCAACTTGTCACGACCCCAAAACACCAGGTCGTGATGGCGCCTGTCATGGAATCAGGCAAGCCTTACATTTTGTTGAAGTAAGATTTGTTTTTAAGAAAAATTGTAAATTCAGTAGCAAAAGTATCAACAATAATACATTTAAAAATTTAACATCATTAAAACATCATTAAAAACGAAACCCAGATCTAGTATCACCGAGCCACGAGCTTCTACAATGTCGAAATGTAAGCTGACATAATACTGTATGAAGAAAAATGAAAAACAATAGGAAGAAAAAGAAAGAGAAATCGAGGTTGCGATCGCCAGCTGCTACCTCGAAGACTCCAGGGAACTCTGTCAGCCAATCAACCACTGCTACCAGGCCTCGATGAACCTGGATCTGCACACAAGGTGCAGGAGGTAACGTGAGTACACCAACTCAGAAGTAACAAACCCAAACTATGGGCTGACAGGTAGTGACAAACTAAACCTCAATAATTGTAATGAAAACACTACATAGAATTTAGGCATGTTCACAATTTTAACAGATAATGAAAACAGAATATGACCGCTATGATAAGTAACCCAGGTATATCTCAGTACTCTACATGCCAATGTATCAACAGAGTGGAAATGCACTTAGTTCTCACAACTCTCACATCGAAGTCCACTCAGTACTGTACATGGCTCTTGGGCCCAAGGAAGATTCATCCCGGATAGTACACAAACACCAGTGACCGTAGTCACTCAGTACTGAGGAAAAAGCCGATCCAGCCCCACGGAGAAGATCCATCTCCGGAACACAACACTCGGACAAGATCCATGTCCAGGGATAATCTATCCCTCACATATCATCAACTTCAGACAAGATCCATGCCTAGGGAAGATCCATCCCTCAATATCAATGCGCTCACTGGGGGTGAAAAGACTCCGGAGGGGCTCCTATTGGCCCAAGCGCTATATCAAGAATCCGAAGGCATGAAATGATATGCTATGACAGGACTGAGTATACAAAATCAAATAAACACATAAGGAGACAGGAATATACGACCACTCGGGTCTCAGCATTTTCGGCGTGAAGCCCTAGAATTTGACTTAGTATGGTTTCTAGCATGTTCATATTAACCACATCAATAAAAGTGCGGATATCAATCTGAAATATCTACTAGAAAGTGCCATGGGATGAGCCAGGCCACAAATCACTCGGTGTACGCTCACACGCCCGTCACTTGGCATGTGCGTCACCTAAATTATAATCATATAGCATATAGCTCGGGGTTTCGAACCCTCAGAACCAAGTTTGGAAATGTTAGTTACCTCAAAACCGGATAAAATCCTAGCCCTCAATGCCTTTTCCTCTAGACTCGGCCTCCGAGTGCTTCAAATCTACTAAAAATCAGATTTATATGATTAATATATGCTAAGGAACGAAACCCACTCGAAAATTATCAAATTCACCCAAAATCCCGAAATTGGCCAAACCCGACCCCCGGGCCCACGTCTAAAAATTTGATAAAAATCACATCACAAGAATCCTCATCCTACCACGAGTCTATTCATACCAAGAACATCAAAATCGGACCTCAAATGACCCCTCAAATCCCCAATTACAAGCCCTAATTCTCTAATTTTATCACTAATTCCATAATTTTCACCCTTAATCACTCAAATAATCACATATAAACAATTTTTAAGTCCAAAAGTCTTACCTCCACGAAGATTCCTCGAATTTCCTCTTCAAAACCCTCCAAAAAGCTCAAACCCATATAAAAATGGTGGGAAAATGACCAAAACTCGCTAAGGCTCATCTGCGGCTTATTTATCACAACTGCGGACCCGCACATGCGGTCCCAGGTGCGCACCTGCACAAAATCACTTAAAGGTCCAAATCCGCACCTGCGACTCACCTACCGCACCTGCGACTCACCTAGTTCGGTCAACCTTCCGCATCTGCAGTCTTCCTCCCCATAGCCATTTCCGTACCTGTGATGCCCAATTCGCACCTGGGGTGACCGCACCTGCGGCACCCCTCCGCATCTGTGGAAATCATAGAAAAGAACACACCAGAAACCCTCTATGGCCAAAAACTTCTATGTTAACCATCTGCACACACCTCGAGGCCCTCGGGATCTCAACCAAAAGTACCAACAAGTCATAAATGATCACCCAAACATAGTCGAACCCTCTGAACACCCAAAATAACATCGAAACAACAACTCAACCCATGATTCAAGCCTAAGGATTTTCAAACTTTCCAAAACAAATCACCAACGATGCCGAACCAACCCAAAACTCGTCCGAATGACCTGAAAATTTGCACACACATCCAAAATGATGCTACGAACCTGTTCCAACTTTCGGAATTCCATTCCGACCCCGATAGCTAATTTTCCATTGCCGACCAGAAATTGCCAAAAACTCAATTTCGCCAATTCAAACCTAATTCTACTCCGGACCTCTAAACCACATTTCGAACACACTACTAAGTCCTAAATCACCTAACGAAGCTATCCGAGCCCTAAAATCTGCATTCCGAGGTTGTTTACCTAATAGTCAACTTCCAGTTGACTTTTCCAACCATAAGGTCAACTTAAGAGACTAAGAGTCTCATTTCTCACCACGACCACTCCGGACCCGAACCAACCGACCAAACACATCGTAAATAGGCTAAGAAACACATGACAAAGCAGAAACAGGGGAAATGGGGCAAATCTCACAGAACGACCAGTCGGGTCGTTACAAAATTCACTAGTAGTGATGACACCTAACCCAACCCGCTAGGTAAGCTAACTAGTATCTATCCAATTCCAATAATATTAACAAGGCAATTAAACAAAAGTAATTTACTGAATCTTATACATTTCCCAATGACTGGTAGTACAAATCATGAGCTTCTAAGAATAGAGTTTACAAAGATGAGAGGAAGTAAATACATCTTCTGTTTGAAAAGTGCATAAACAGAGTTCTATAAATCTAAGGCTACATGAACAAAAGGCAGCTACAACAGGAATGCAGTTACATCTTCAATCCCAGCTCACATCGATCACAGCAATATCATCAGTCAATATCTGCATGCAGGGTGTAGAAGTGTAGTATGAGTACAACCGACCCCATGTACTCAGTAAGTAACAAAAATAACCTTAGGTTGAAGGTAGTGACGAGTTAACACAAAGGTCGGGTCCAATACCAATATTTTGCAATAGTTCATAACAACACAAATACAAGCATAAAAGAGGTATCTCAGAAGTAAAAATGCTCAGCTCATTCGCAGTTCCAGAAAATGGTCATGCTTTTCAAGTATCTCAGTGAAAAAAAAAACCCAAATCTCTTACCGAAAATGCCAAAAATACGAGTAAGTTTGAAAACTGTAATTTTCCAACTATCCTTTCCACAATAAATAAAAATATTTTATTTTCTTTCTAGATAAAAAGTATAAAAATACCTCTTTATGCCCACATATCAATGTGTATAATAAGTCATGAATGACGTGATACCGTATAGCACAAGAAAAAATGCATCTCTATGCATGTATGTCATGTGTGCATGCAATTCCATGTACCTCAGAGATGAATCATGTGCTCACACTCTCAGAGTACTCAGTCTCACTGTCTCGCATCCTCTCCCACTATGCTCAATGCTTAGCACACTCAATCACTCAGCGTTGTATAATAACTGATGTGGAGTGCAGCCCGATCGCTATATTTCTTCGCTGTATAGACGACTGCGCTCACTTGGGGTGTACAGACTCCGGAGGGGCTCTTTCAACTCAATCGCTATATTTCTGCGGCGTGCAGCCCGATTCTATAAAAATAATCAATATATCGCTGCGGCGTGCAGCCCGACCCATAAAATATAATTACTATATTGTTGTGGTGTGCACCCCGATCCCATAAAATATAATATAATATGTTGTGGCGTGCAGCCCGATCCCAAAATGTCACTCTCACTCATGCCTTTTGGCCTCTCTCAGTTATCAATCTCTCCAGTCTCACTCATGGGCTCACAATGTCAGGAAAACTAGCCCGACAACAATAATATAATGTATCAATAACAACAACAGAAACTGAGATATGATATGAATGCATGAATATGACCGAGTACAAAATATCAATGATATATGTGAGATGACAGCAAGAAACGACCATTGTGGGTCCTAACAACATCAAAGCCTAAACATGATATTTAGCATGATTGGTAGCTCAATTACTCTATCGCATGGTGAAAACACAATTATCAACAAACTAGGGCCACTATACAGTGCCATGGAAGCAACAATTTCCCAATTCACATGGTGCATGCCCACACACCCGTTACCTAGCATGTGCATCACCTCAATACCAATCACATAACACGTATTGCGGGGTCTTATAACCTCAGCACTAATTTTAGAAGAGTTACTTACCTCGAACAAGCCAATACGAATGTCGAGCAAGCCAAGCGATGCTTCAAAGATGCCATCACACGCGTTTTTATCTCCGAAGGACTTGAAACTGACCAAAAACAACTTAAATATATCAAATAATTCTAAAGGAACCAATCCCAATTGAAAAATGTTGAATCTTTAATCAAAAGGCCAAAATCGGCCAAAAATCCCTACCTGGGCCCGCACCTCGGAACCCGACAAAATATACAAAATCCGTCAACTCATTCAGTTACGAGTCCACCATACTAGTTTCACTCAAATCCAACTCCGAATCGATGTTCAAAACTCAAAATTTCATATTATGAAACTTTAGGTGAAAACTCCTAATTTCCTCTTTAAAAGTTCATCAACCAAAGCTAAAATTGAAGATAGATCCACAAAATATAACCAAAACCGAGTAGAGAACATTTACCCCAATTCATATGGTGAAAATCGCCTCAAAAATTGCCCAATTCCGAGCTCCCCAAAGCAAAATATGTTAAATCAACAAAATCCTCGTTTTAACATTATTCTGCCTCATTTCTTGTGCCAATAGATCTCGAAAATCACTTTTGATGCCTCCAATAGATTCCTTGTGAAATTCTAGTCAATTTAGGATCTTGAATCACTCTATTTAACCTTATATTGAACGAGATATGTATGGTTTTAATATTTGAAAATAATGCATATTTTTAAATACCTAATCAGTGGTAATTTTGTAATTAATCTGAAAAATTTGGCAGCCCAATTCTTTGTAAAATGGTCATAAACTCCTCATACAATGTCCAAATTCGATGACTCTTTTTTCTATGGCTCCGTAATACGATACGGATCTAATGCTTCAATAAAGACAGAAATGGAGCTCATTTGCTTAATTTAGTACCATTCATGCTTGAAGAAATTACGCCGAAACATAAAAAAAATGAGTGCAACACAACCCAAACCTATCTGAAACTCACCCAAGCCCCTCAAGACCCCGTTCGAACATACCAACAAGTCCCATAAAATAACACGTACCTACTCGAGGCCTCAAATCACGCATAACAACATCATCGCACCCCAAATCAAACTTAATTAACTTTTCCAAACCTTCAAATTCTAATTTTTGCCAATTAGTGCCGAATCTTTCTAGAAATATCCAATTACAAATTCGGGCATACGGTCGAGTCCAAAATTATCATCCGGACCTAACAGAACCATCAAAAATCCAATCCGAGGTCAAATGCTAAAAATTCCAACTTGGTCAACTCTTTCAACTTAAAGCTTCAATCATGAAGTTCATTCTTCCATATCAAATCCGTACAACCTGAAAATCAAAAGAGACGATTCAAACAAGTCATAATACATCATATGGAGCTACTCATGCCCGTAAACTACCGAGCAAAGTGAAAGTTCTCAAAACGACCGGTCGCATCGTTACACTAGAACTCTGGGCAATTATTTCGATCGTTTGACACTTAGCCATAAGTTCTTCGTCCCATATTATCAATTTTAGTTTCCTTATAAATTTAGCACCATTGCTCTGCTTTCATATATTTGTGATGGTTACTTAAGTTGTTTGAATAGGTAAATCAAATCTAAAGTGGGTGGCCTGATAATAAAATCGTTGTTGGTACACCACTTGCTATTATTACTAACAGTGTCATACCTCTTGATATGATATTTTCAAGTAATGCATGACATGATAATATTTTTTCGATTCCGTCGGAGGCATCTACAAAGAATAATCTCGTTATAGCAAAGCGATTCTTTATAATATAGTATTGAAAGCTTGTTTGTCACGACCCCAAATCCACTAGTCGTAATGGCACCTAACCCAACCCGCTAGGTCATCCAACTAATATCTATCCAATTCCAATTATATTAACAAGACAATTAAACAAAAGTAATTTACTGAATCTCATACATTTCCCAAGGACTGGTAGTACAAATCATGAGCTTCTAAGAATAGAGTTTACAAACCAGAAATGAAATAAATACATAGTCTGTTTGAAAAGTACATAAACACAGCTTTATAATCTAAGGCTACCCCGAACAAAAGAGGCAGATACAACAGGGACGCGGGTACGTCTTCAAATCCAGCAACCATTGAACACAGCAACAACAACAGCCAGCATCTGCACGCAATGTGCAGAAGTGTAGTATCAGTACAACCAACCCCATGTACTGAGTAAGTAACAAACATAACCTTAGGTTGAAAGTAGTGACGAGATGGGACATGGGTAGGGTCCAACACCAATAACCAATAGCAGTTCATAACAACGTAAAGCATCTAAATAAGTAAGTGACTCGGAGACAAAAATGCTCAACGTTTTCTCAGTTTTCCAAAAATAGTCCCACTTTTTCAAGAATATCAGTGAAAACACAAATCCTTTAACGAAATCGTCATAAAATATATGATAGTTTGAAAACTGTAAATTTTTCCAAAAATTCTTTCCACAATAATTAGATGTTTCATTTTCAATCTAGATAGGAAGTGTGAAATACCTCTATGACCTCATATCAATGTGTGTAAAAAGTCATGAATGACGTGGTACCGTACAAATTAGGAAAAATATATCTCTATACTTGTATGTCATGTGTGCACGATACAACTCAGTGATAAAACCATATGCATACTCTCAAAGTATCAATCCACTCAGTCCTCACATTCACTCAGTCCTCCTAATCACTTGTAACTCGACACTCGGCACTCGCACTCAGTAGGTACCTGGGCTCACTGGGGGTGTACAGACTCAGGATGGGCTCCTTCAGCCCAAGTGCTATAATAAGTCAATCATGGCATAAATCAGTAAAAAATGTTGCACTATGCAACCCGATCCCATAAACATCCTCACCATCAAGCCCTCGGCCTCACTCAATCATCAATCTCTCCAGTCTCTCAGGCTTTGAACTAGCCCGACAACAATGATATGATGTATCAATAAATAACAACAAAGACTGAGTTTTGATATGAATGCATGGATATGACTGAGTACGAACATATCAGTAAAATCAGTGAGATGACAGTAAGAAATGACCATTATGGGTCCCAACAGTATCGGCACAAAGCCTAAATGATATCTAGCATGATTGATAGCTCAATTACTTTATCACATGGTGACAACACAAATTACAACAAGATAGGGCCACTATATGGTTCCATAGAAACAACGGATTCACCATTCATAGGGTGCACGCCCACACGCCTGTCACCTACCATGTGTGTCACCTTAATACCAATCACATAACACATAATTCAGAGTTTCATACCCTCAGCACTAAGTTCAGAAGAGTTACTTACCTCGAACGAGCCAATGCCAATGCCGAGCAAGCCAAGTGATGCTCCAAAGATTCCATCACGTGTGTTCCAACCTCTGAACGGCTTGAAACTGACAAAAATAACTCAAATACTTCATACAAGACTAAGGGAACCAATCCCAATCAGAAAAGGTAAATCTTGAATCAAAAACCCAAAATCGACCGAAAAGCCCAACCCGGGCCCGCACCTCGGAACTAGACAAAACTCACAAAAATTGACAACCCATACAATTACGAGTCCAACCATGCTAATTTCACTCAATTGCGACTCCAATTCGATGTTCAAAACTCAAAAAATCATATTAGGAAACTTTAGGCCAATTACCCCCCCCCCCCCCCCCCCAATTTTCCTCTTTAAATCCACAATCCAATAGCTAAAATCGAAGATAGATTCATGTAATATAATCAAAACTTAATAGAGAACACTTACCCCAATTTATATGGTGAAAATTGCTTCAAGAATCACCTCAATCCGAGATCCAAAGCTCCCAAAATGAAAATATGGCTGAAACCCCTCGAAATAGAGTTCTTATAATCTTCCCAGACGTCCCTCTTTCGAGAACACGGGAAAGACATCGCATTTGCGATTAATAAAACTCACACTGCCTCAAAAGACCCTATGCATTCGCGATGCACCCCATGCGAACGCAATGAACACTGCTTCCAAAGCTTCACGAACGCGACTACCCTTACGCGATCACATAGAAGAATGCTCAAATTCCCAGCTGCCAACCTCAACACTACGCGAACGCGAACACGATCCCCCATGTGCGAACACGAAGAGGACTAGCCCCAACTCTACGCGAACGCGCGGGACATACATCGCGAATGCAAAGAAGAAAAAATTCTTCCATTAATACACTACGTTTTTACAACACCTGCCACGTGAATGCGATGAAGAACTGAAACACCAGAAACAGCAGAACACAGCAGTGCCAAAATAAAGAAAAATGATCTAAAATCAATCTGAAATACACCAGAGCCCCTCGAGACCCCTTCCAAACATACCCACAATTCACATAACATATCACGGGCCTACTTGAGTCCCCCAAAACACACATAAAAACATCGAAACAACGAATCACACGTCCAATCGAATTCTATGAACTTTGAATTATCAATTTCCAAGACTCGCGCCGAAACTTATTAAATCATCCCAGAATGAACCCAAAATTTGCACACAAGTCTCAAATGACATGACGAAGCTATTATGATTCACATAACTACAATCTGAATCTGATATCCTCAAATTCATGACCGGTCAAACTTATGAACTTTCCAAACCTTCAAATTTCCAACTTTCGCCAATTTGTGTCGAAACCTTCTAGAATATCCAAATGCAAATTCGGGCATACGCGTGAGTCCAAAATCACCATCCGGATCTAACGGAACCATCAAAACTCCATTCCGAGGTTGAATTCTCAAAAAGTCAAACTTGGTCAATTCTTTAAATTTAAAGCTTCCACAATGAACTCATTCTTCCAAACCAATTCCGAATAACCTGAAACCCAAAACCGACGATTCGTATAAGTCATAATACATCATACGGAGCTACTCATGCCCTCAAACTACCGAGCGAAGTGCAAAGGCTCAAATCGACCGATCGGGTCGTTACATCCTCCTCCACTTAATCATACGTTCGTCCTCGAACGTGCCAAGAGTTGTTCCCAAAACCATCAAACCGATGTATAACCTTACCATGCACATACCCAGAGGTGATCCCACGTCACCCTATCCCATATAGGTCCAATAACACATCATAACTGAAATTCCTCAATTCAACCTAGCCCACAAGCCTTAGAACCCAATTTCCAACAATCGGAATTGCTTATAAGATCTGAATCTCGCAACCTACACATTGTATAAGTCTTAACAAGTTGTACCAAACCGCATTCACAACCCAAGCTATAATCACAGGATATTTTACATAACTCAATTACCCATAGCAAAATCTTCGATTACAGTAGCTGCTCAAAAACACCCAATTACGGTAATAAACCTCATCCTAAAACCTTCGTACATTGCCGATAATGAAATAACACGCAGAAACTCATAACCATTCATCTAATCAACAAGACATGGATCTCCCTCTCCTTTAACAAGAACTATAGCCAATTCCCCAAGCCGACTTCCGTTATTATCCTTCCAAATATACCGGAATCAAATCTGATAGCATCCCTCCTAGATCCGACAACTTCATCTTATCGGATACCAACTAACCTACTGACATGCAACACCAATACTACTCGAATCCACAATCGTGTAATCCATGCACCAATAAGCAACAATGCAACTCTATTCAATCATGAAAATGACTCAATCAAGAGAACCGTCCCGCAAACTCAATGGGTACCACCACCACAAAAAGCTAAGAACCTATCACACACCGTAGAACCATCACCCGACTCTAACACAAAAGTTCATACCTCAATATAACTCCGCTGCAATGCGCGACTCCATCCAGATGCTAGTCCATATCATATCTCCCGAGCCACCCTGCTCAAAATTGATAACCACGCGAAATTTGACATCCAGTACCTAAGTGAATTACCATAACCACGGAGAATCAGACGATGCAATGCCACACAAAACCCGAAAGAACACAACCAATATGCCCTCAATCATGCAACGCCAAATTACTCATCTCGCTCAAATTCCGCTATAAAACCACAATAGAGCCGCACCATGTGTGCCTAAAACCAACAAATCGCAACTCCCCATAGCATACAAGAGTAACTCACAGAAATTTCAGAACACGAATAACTCAGCAACAACCGAATGACACATCCCTCAACAGTAGCATTATGGAGCCAACCAATCCGGTTCGGTGTAGATTACACATCCTAATTGGACCTACCCCATGGACTCCAAATCCAACTCAAGTCATCCACAAGTAGATAAATAACCCTCTAAAAGTCTGAAATGACTGGATCACAACACACACTATCATCTGGCTAGCTTCAGCCATAACTTCACAGTCCATAACCAAGAATAATCTACTCATGAGAACTCCCAGTCTCCAAATACATAGAGCATACGAATCACCATATCCGATACCAACTCCACAGCCAGAATGTCTAACACATCTCTAATACACGATCATCCCAAAAAAATTCTTCTTAAATTCTTCCTTGCCACATAGCAAAATACGAATATCAGCAGTTGATCAACTAGGAGAGTGCCGCAGTACTAAGTATCCACAACTCAAACACATTGCCCCTTCTGAAATGCATACCCTCTTCAAGTCACACCAAATAGTGCCATCATTTACCTAGTCATCCGAGATCGTCCATGCTGCCTACAAATTTCTGACCTTTCCCTATGAAACTAAACTGTGACCTAGCACATGCAAATCTCAAATCCCACACAACACACCGCATCTACCATGCCATCATATGAAAAATACGAGAACTTCATAGTCCACTCCGGGTCACCTGCAACTACATACTCAATTATCCAAAGACCTTCTATTTGATTTCATCCGGGAGATAGTCACAAAACACAATATGTTCCACATACCGGTAGGAAATATACACCTCGAACCATGGTAGCAACCATCGAGAACCTTTCAAACTCATTTGCACATAATCACGCCATCATAACTAAATCTCTCTAACTCAACCAGGCCACGCGGGTCGCTAAACCGAAGAGCATTGCCACGAAACACCCGTAGAGACTAGCCACGTCGCAAGTACCCAATGAACTGATCATACCCATTACTGTGTTGATCCAACCAACTACCAAGTTGACCTATCTCTCCAAGTCCCTTCCAAATTGCCTTCAAATTGATATTTCTCCTTGCTAGAACACCATAATCCCTAACCAAAATTCACCACACAAGAGACCCCAGTATAAAACCACAACGTCCTAAGGCCCATAAGTCGCTGAATTCCCTCTTAAACACCCCGAAGCACCAAAATCGAGACACCCACTCTAAAGAGACCTTATGCGAACCTAAAATTGTTTCTTTCACCTTCTTGATACTGAAATGCATAATCCTTAATGATATAAAAAAAAAAAGGCCACAGTCTCAACACGGTCATTTAAATCTCAATTTCTAGCCATATAGAATTCTTAAAAATTCCAAATCGCTACATAGAAACCTTGAATCCATTAGAACCATTATCGAGAGTCATCCATTCTCCTCAATCTCAATTAAACTGACCAAATGGACCGAACGACATGTGCCCCATTAGCACACCAACACCCAAGGGAGTAACCCACACTCCTAAGCAACCGAGCAATTCCTATTCCATGCACACTACATCCTTCGTGAATAACCACTCAATTATTTTATGATTCCCATATACCCATAGGGTGTAATACAACCCATATCCAGAAATTCCGTTACTCGAGTCATCCTGAATCTCAACCCCTGCAGTCATAACTGATTCACCAGTATACCTCAAACCGAAACCAATACAACACATAATCGTACAATCAACTCGTCGATAGAAGATTCCCCCCACTTGGCTCGAAGCCATAGATCAGAACACACAATAAATCACAATATCCATACTCTATTGCTGCGGTAATACCACCGTGAGATTCAACTAAATCCTTCGCAAGCTCATATAACACAATCCATCTAATACTTCAAATTATCTGCAATTGTCGCATTCACCCTTGTAATAGTCAAGCCAACTTCCACAAGCGATCCAAACTCAAATTGCAACATATAAAATCCACTTGTAAAAGAGAAATCGCTACAAAACAACATAGGGATCACACAACCTCAGGACACCCCGCAGGAGATAACCCACCTGCTTATGCTTCAAACAGACATCTTTCTATACCCTTCCACGGTCATAGCTATTACACAATCCCTTAATCTTCCTGAGTCTGAACTCATAACATGACATGAAGATCTACTTCACTTCACAACTAAACAACATGAGAGATCTTTCAACACACCCATAATTTGAGGCCATACGCCAATTCAAGACAGAAATCAACACCCAATAGTCCTTTTTTTCATCTCAATCCATATGAACACATCCCACAGTCACATCATACTCATCATATAGCCATCCAACCACTCATCGAGCCACAAATTCCACTAATAGGGACACTACCGGACTTATAAGTCCAAAAGCACGTGCTCACATGACCAAAATCTCCGTTCTCAAGCTACAGTCAAAACCCGGCCTTAAGTCCTCCAAACTGGCCCATCATCAGCATTCTGAAATCACACCTCGCACTTCATCCATGGAATCACAAGTCGTCGATACACGTCTGATATCAAGCGCTCAAGTGCTCTTGGAAGGAGTTCAAAGAGTTACGCTTCAAGCTAAATCAATGTCGCACGATAAGGAAATGAAAGTATATCCTAAATGTCATGTAGCCTCTCGAAGATAGGTGTGGACGTCATCATACCGATCCACAAGACTTTACTAGACACTTGCTCATGACTTGTAGAACCTATGAACCTAGAGCTCTGATACCAACTTGTCACGACTCCAAATCTGCAAGTCGCGATGGCACCTAACCCAACCCGCTAGGTAAGCAAACTTATATCTATCAAATTCCAATAATATTAACAAGGCAATTAAAAAAAAGTAATTTATTGAATCCCATACATTTCCCAAGGACTGATAGTACAAATCATGAGCTTCTAATAATAGAATTTACAAAGCGAAAATAAAATAAATACATAGTCTGTTTGAAAAGTACATAAACAGAGCTTTATAATCTAAAGCTACCCCGAACAAAAGAGGCAGATACAATAGGGACGCGGTTACGTCTTCAAATCCAGCAACCATTGAACACAACAACAACAACAACCAGCATCTGCACGCAATGTGCAGAAGTGTAGTATCAGTACAACCAACCCCATGTACTGAGTAAGTAACAAACTTAACATTAGGTTGAAAGTAGTGACGAGCTGGGACATAGGTCGGGTCCAACACCAATAACCAATAGCAGTTCATAACAACGTAAAGCATATAAATATCGGAGATAAATATGCTCAACTTTTTCACAGGTTTCCAAAAATAGTCTCACTTTTCAAGAATATCAGTGAAAACTCAAATCCATTACCGAAATCGTCGTAAAATATGCGATAGTTTGAAAACCATAAACTTTTCCAAAAGTCCTTTCCACAATAATTAGATGTTTCGTTTTCGTTCTAGATAGCAAGTGTGAAATACCTCTATATTCCCTCATATCAATGTGTGTAAAAAGTCATGAATGACGTGGTACCGTACAACATGAGGAAAAATATATCTCTAAACTTGTATGCCATGTGTGCACGATACAACTCAGCGATAAAACCATGCATACTCTCAAAGTATCAATCCACTCAGTCCTCCCAGTCACTCAGTCCTCCTAATCACTCGTCGCTCGACACTCGGCACTCGCACTCAGTAGGTACCTAGGCTCACTAGGAGTTTGTACAGACTCCGGAGGGGCTCCTTCAGCCCAAGTGATATAATAAGCCAATTGTGGCATAAATCAGTAAAATATGTTGCGGTGTGCAACCTGATCCCATAAACATCCTCACCATCAAGCCCTCGGCCCCACTCAATCATCAATCTCTCCAGTCTCTCAGGCTCTGAACTAGCCCGACAACAATGATATGATGTATCAATAAATAACAACGAAGACTGAGTTATGATATGAATGCATGGATATGACTGAGTACGAACATATCAGTAAAATCAGTGAGATGCCAATAAGAAATGACCACTATGGGTCCCAACAGTATCGGCACAAAGCCTAACATGATATCTAGCATGATTGACAGCTCAATTACTTTATCACATGGTGACAACACCAATAACAACAATATAGGGCCACTATACGGTGCCATGAAAAAAATAGAGTCACCATTCACAGGGTGCACGCCCACACGCCCATCACCTAGCATGTGCATCACCTCAATACCAATCATATAACACATAATTCGGGGTTTCATACCCTCAACACTAAGTTTAGAAGAGTTACTTACCTCGAACGAGCCAATGCCAATGCCGAGCAAGCCAAGCGATGCTCCAAATATGCCATCACGCACGTTCCGAACTACGAACGGCTCGAAACTGACCAAAACAACTCAAATACATCAAACAAGGCTAAAGGAACCAATCCCAATCAGAAAAGATCAATCTTGAATCAAAAACCCGAAATCGATCGAAAAGCCCAGCCCGCACCTCAGAACCCGACAAAACTCGCAAAAACCAACAACCCATCCGATTACAAGTCCAACCATGCCAATTTCACTGAATTCCGACTCCAATCCGATGTTCAAAACTCAAAAATTCATATTATGAAACTTTAGNCCCCCCCCCCCCACCCAATTTTCCTCTTTAAAATCCAGAAATCTCATAGATAAAATCGAAGATAGATTCATGAAATATAATCAAAATCGAGTAGAGAATATTTATCCCAATTCATATGGTGAAAATTTCTTCAAGAACCGCCTCAATCCGATCTCCATAGCTCCCAAAATGCAAAAATGGCTTAAACCCCTCGAAATAGAGTTCTTATAATCTGCCCAGACGTCCCTCTTTCGCGAATGCAGTAAACACATCGCGTTCGCGATAAATAAGACTCCCACTGCCACAAAAGACCATACGCGTTCGCGATTCACCCCATGCGAACACAAATAAAACTGTTTTCAAAGCTTCGCGAATGCGACTAACCTTACGCGATCGCACAGAAGAATGCTCAAATTCCTAGCTGTCAGCCTCAACACTATGCGAACGCGAGGCCCCAACGTGAACGCGAAGAGGACTTACCCCAACTCTACGCGAACGCGGGACATACTTTGCGAATGTGAAGAAGAAAAACTATTGTCGTCAAAATATACTACGCATTCCCAACACCTGCCACGCGAATGCGATGAAGAACTGAAACACCAGAAAACAGTAGAACACAGTAGTGCCAAAATGAAGAAAAATGATCTGAAATACGCCCGAGCCCCTTGAGACCCCGTCCAAACATACCCATAAGTCACATAACATATCACGGACCTACTTAAGGCCCCAAAACACACATAAAAATATCGAAACGACGAATCACACCTCAAATCGAAATCTATGAACTTTGAACTTTCAATTTGCAAAACTCGCGCCGAAACTTATCAAAATAATCCCCGAATGAACCCAAAATTTGCTCACAAGTCTCAAATGACATGACGAAGCTATTCCGATTCCCGGAACCACAATCTGAATCCGATATCCTCAAAGTCAACTTCCGGTCAAACTTATGAACTTTTCAAACCTTCAAATTTCCAACTTTCGCTAATTTGTGCTGAAACCTTCTAGAACAACCGAATGCAAATCCGGACATACAACCGAGTCCAAAATCACTGCCCGGACCTAAGGGAACCATCAAAACTCCTTTCCGAAGTCGAATTCTCGAAAATACAAAAACTTGGTCGACTCTTTAAACTTAAAGCTTCCACAATGAACTCATTCTTCCAAACCGATTCCGAATAACCTAAAACTCAAAACCGACGATTCACATAAGTCATAATACATCATACGGAGCTACTCATGCGCTCAAACTACCGAGCAAAGTGCAAATACTCAAAACGACCGGTTGGGTCGTTACATTGTTCTTATTTAGGATTTAGTTTTGATTGTGCTTTCTCAGACACTTGTATAGCATTTTGATTCTTAATAATATACTAACCTTTTTACTTTGTGTTCTAACTCTCTTTCTATGAAATAAATTTATGTATCCTAAGATTATTTTTTTAACTTGAAAGAATTTACTCATATAATGAATTTAAAAAATAATTGGATTGGATTCTCTTGCTAAATAATTAATTAAAAGATTTAATTATTTGATTTTAACATAAAAAAATTTTATTCTATGTTGATTCAGATCCTAATATTAGTTCACATCTTGTTTTGAATATTTAATCTTAATTATAATTTTATTTGTCATAAATTTTATTTTCAAATAGTACAAGATTGATATGACATTTCATTTTTAGATCTTTATATTTGTAGAATTATTAGTCGTATTGACTCTTACCAATCATTTTTTTCTCTTTCACATTTATATTCTTAAATATTTTTTTAGTTGTTGTTTAATAATTGGGTATTTTTTTAATATTACACGAAAAATTAACAAAATGATATTACTTGAGTAGAAAAATAGTTCAAATATAATATAAAAAATATATTATCACTGGGGTATTTTGTTTCTCAATTTCAACTATTTATGCAGTCCATTTAATATTACTTTTATTTTTCTTAGTATTGGACATTATGGAGTGGTAATGTATTGTCAATATGGAGAATTCTCATGAAATTAATTTTATTAGACCTTCCTACATATTTTTAATAATAATAATTTAATAGACAAAACTTATTAATTTTAAAATCTTAAATATTAAAAATTAGCATAGAAGCTATTGTAGTTCGAAATATAGGTTATTGCAGTTATGTCCTCTTGCTACGAGTTCTTCCGTTTAATAATTAAGGGCTATATTGGTGTATTAATATTGTATTTATGCTTTTATAATAGTATAGGCTCTTCTTTTCTAAATGAATTTGGACAATATAATACATTCTCAAGTTAAATTAGTAACAGGACATTATAATACGTTTTCAAATTAAATTAGTAATAGAATTTTTAAGAAGTATATCCTAAAAGTAATAGGATAACATGGCTAAAGATATTTACTTGTTCAACTTTATATGAATTAGATAGCCCGAAAGTAATTATACTAATAAAATTCCTAAAGGTAATCATGTAGGATTCCTAACATATAGTATTATGTCCTAAAACTAATAGGATTATAAGGCTAATATCTAGAATTTCGGTTATGTCCTTTTATTATGAGTTAGTATGCTTAATATTATAAGGTTATATATATATATATATATATATATATATATATATATATATATATATTTCTAGTTTATTCTTCATATTGTTTATGCGTGACATCATGAAACGACGACATACAATACAATCTATCCAAACATTGTTTTTATCAAACAAAATAGTACAAAACAATACATTATGAAACAATACGTAACAACAACCCAAACAAGCTGTTACCGGAAAAAAAAAAGGCATAAAAAGTAACAAACGAGTTAATGGCCAAACTGCCATTTTCTTCTCTTGTTTGGAATCCTTAATTTTATTAATCAATCCAGATTAATTTGATTTAAATTTTAAATACTGCCCTTCATCCATTTTGTCAATATAGATATCCTTCTTGACAGTAAACTTAGATTTTCAAGATATATAAGAAAATTTTGTTGACTCGGTGACAAAGAAAAAAACATATTAATAGCTTACTATAAGTCCATTACTTTAATTTTGAGTCTAAGAAAGTAACAAGAATCAACAAGATGAACATATATATATATATATATGGTTACAAATTAGGTATAATATCTAAGAGTAGATTATATACTACTTGTATATATCTTGTATTTCAAACAGAAAGTAAATTAAAAAAAAAAGGAAAATAGGGATTGACAATATCGAATATTTGAACTGTCAATTGACATTATCAAACTTTATTCAAAACAAAGAATCACGACACAAAAGTTGGGTATATTTGCACATATTATATATATATATATATATATATATATATATATACACACACACACAAAAGTTGGGTATATTTGCACATATATATCTATATATATATATATATATATATATATACATATATTTTACTCAATCTTAATAGTCTTCTAATAGACTTTTTGTATTTTATGAATTTGGTAAAAACAGTATATTACACTAACTTTGACCACCAGCTGGCGACGGACATTTTCTTTGGTCCTAATCTTTGGACAAGAGTGGGGCAAATTTTTACTTAGTGTATACGAATGTGGGTCCATTTTGAAGTGTAGATGTACAGTATTCTTGTATTTATATACACATTTAAAGAGTCTTAATTTATGAATATTTTATATATACCCTGAATTTATGTCTAAGGAAAGATCAATGTTTTCAATTAATTTTACCTTTTTCGATGAATTTAACTTTAAGAAATCAAGTTAAGTATGCAGTTTCTTTCAACTTCATGGACCAGGTAAAAATGATTGGAAAAAAAAAAGACAGAAAAAATCACGGGAATCTATCTCGAATAATCAAAACTCAAAACACTACCCTCTTTTATATTTTTCTTAAGCAACAAATTATTATCATTGTATAAGGGTAAAATCGGGGCTAAAGTTTTTCCCGGTTCCCGATGAGAGAACGAAGGGAAAGCTCATATCGACGTTCTTATAATCGAGGTCAAAAACCCCTCATATCGAGATTCGAGACCCAAGCAGAATGAACGATATATCCGACATCGAATATGGTTAAACGATGCATCCCGGACCGAATGTAACTTCTAGACCTCGGGAGACGTGATAAACAGTTACGCATGACAGATATGATGTCGTAATATTCGCTCTCAACCGGATATTACGGCGCGAATCTCATACAGTATCGATAATGGATCAACAATTATCGGAAGAAGAAGATTTTTACCTTTTTTAGACTTATACTAGGATTGAAATTCTCCTACTATATAAAGGAGAAGTTTTTATTTGACCTAACATTGTAACACGTGATTCAAAGCAATAAAAAAAATTTAGTTTAGTCTTCTAGCTATTGTTCAAAGTATTGCTTGTTTGTTCTTTTCGTTACTCAGGACCGAGCTTGCACTGAAGGTCCGATCGAGGACGAATTTCATTGTTCAATCTAAGATCAGGCTTGGTCATCACATTACAATTGGTTTGATCGTCTATTTTTGTCCTTAATTCATCCATCTGTTATTCTTAATTATCCGTACTGAATCAAACTGTGTATCTTTTAAACCACGTATAGATGTAATTGTCACTCAATTTTGGGGAAAACAATCATACTTGTGAACATATACAAGGATAAACATTTATAGTTGTAATAATTTACGGGTTTAATTTTATAACCGGTAGACGTGAGAAATAGTATAGCTATTTCAATTTATATGTCTTACTTTTTTGATATGTTAATAAAAACTATCACAGTTTTATATTTAATAAGTTTTTAGTTTCAATATTCTCATTTTGCACTTAATAACGCTCCCTTTTGGTATATTATGCATTTTTTTTTAATTTAAAACATTCGGTAAGTTATACATACTTTTGGTATGTTATATTAGATTCGGAAGTATTTTTTACATTCTTAATATCACGCCAAGTCAAATTAAGATATATAAAATAAAACGAAGATTAGTTAAATATTTTAGTACATTAATTATTTAAAGATTAGTTATATTGTGAAAGTATAGAAAACTGTCTGAATTATATTGTATAATTACACAAAATTTGCTTTTAAAATACAATTATAAGACCATTTTCTAGCCCTATGGTGAGTATGAGTATTGTCCCATTCTTTATTCTTCAAACTAAAGCAAAGAGAGGAAAGGAGATGTTGAAGTCGCAGCTTTCAGAAGGTAACAATGTCACGCGCTGGAACGCGCTGCATGAGTAGAGCAACGTGTGGAGAAAGTCAATTTTTCTTCTTAAAAACATATCAATAAATTTATAAATAAGTTATGAAAGAAAAAAAAAAAAAAAAAAAGGAGTTAGAGCCGGTTTAGACACAAGAATTTTTTCAGTTTTTTTTTTCGAAAAATTTTCACTTTTTTTTGAAATCAGCGTTTGGCCATAATTTTTAATTTTCACTTAAAGATGAATTTTGGAATTTTTCGAAAATTTGAAAAACTCCAAAAAGCTGATTTTTAAAATTTTCACTCAGATCAGTCACAAAAATTCAAAAACCACCCAAAATTATATCATGTCCAAACACAACTCTAATTTTCAAATGTTATTTTCACCTTTTTTCGAATTTTATAATTCTTATGTCCAAATGCCCATTTGGTTAAATTACAAAAATTGTGTAAAAAAGTATTTTCACAATCAGATCACTTATAAGAAAATTATAAATAATTTTTATAATAAGCATTACTAATTGGTAACCTAATAAATGTATAACTATGATGATTAATTTATTATCAAATATTAATTTATACTACTAATATTTTCATTGTAAGGGAATATTATGTGAATCCAAAAGAAAAATTAGNGGGGGGGGGGGGGGGGGGGGGGGGGGGGGGGGGGGGGGGGGGGGGGGGGGGGGGGGACAGGGGTTAGATTTTAATTTATATATATGTAGGTAGTCTTTGGTGCTTGTCTTAATAGACTTATTCTATAGGGTCTCTTCTTTCATTTCTGCAACTCTTTTCTCCTCCTACAATTCTCTCTCAAATCAATCTTCATCAACAATAAAATCTTGCTAAAACTATTGGTTAGTATTGTTTTGTTGAAGAATATGGGGAGAAAACCTTGTTGTGACAAAAATGGAGTAAAGAAAGGTCCATGGTCAGCTGAAGAAGACAAGAAGCTTATTAACTTCATTCTTATTAATGGCCAATGCTGCTGGAGATCTCTCCCTAAACTTGCAGGTCTCTCTCAGTTTTCCTAAATTTTGTTACTCCGGTTGACATGGTTTTCAGACCCCGCGGTGTGGGATAATACTGAGTATGTTGTTGTTGATGGTTGACATGGTTTCGTGTGTCGAAGGATGGCCAATTGAACACCTTTCGTTGGCATATACAGATCATATAAAACAAAGAATCTTGAACACCCTTAGGAGTCGTTTGGTACAATGGTGGGATATCTTGGGGTGGGATATCTCATGGGATTAGTTATCCCACCTTTTATATGAGATAACTAATCCCACCACTTTTTTAGCGTAAAAGTTGTCCTGGGATTAGATAATCTCATAATACTTCAAACCAAACATGGGATAAAGTTAATCCCAAATTCTATCCCGAAATTATTATCCTTATCTCATATATCAAACGATCCCTTGATAAAATTTCTAGCTTCGTCGCTAGTACAGGGGAGGTGTAAAAAAGGTGCAGGGGTTGTACCTTTTAATAAGCTAATTGAAAAATGAAAAGGGGGTGGTTTAATTTGAATGATTGTACCAACCCCATTGGTCCAATTCTAAAAAAGAAATCCAAAGGTGGGGTGATTTTGTTAATTAAAATTTGATTTTCTTTTATAAATATAAATGAAAATGACATACAATAAATTATTTTCTTGATAGTAGAAGTACTCACCAGATAGTTTAAAAATACAATGATTCTTAGAATCTTGTATTTTTTTATTTTTTTTATTTTCTTATTTTTTAATTTCATCATTAATAATGCTGTGATGCATCTTTTGGTGCAGGATTACTGAGATGTGGAAAGAGCTGTAGATTGAGATGGACAAACTATCTAAGACCAGATTTAAAGAGGGGACTTCTATCTGAATATGAAGAGAAAATGGTTATTGATCTTCATTCTCAGCTTGGCAACAGGTAACTAAAACCATTCATCTTTTAAAAAACCATGCAAATTTCTTTCTATTTATTGCTAGTTATCATCTATGATTCCACCTTTAGCTTTGTGATATCTATTTGGATTCAACTATAGGTTCGCACAGTGGCGAAAGTAGAAAATTTAATAAGAGTTTTCAAGATATCAGTGGGTTATATAAGGGTGTTCAAAGTCTATTTTTTAATCGATAGTAAATAATATTTTATCTCATACACAATATATTTTTTTAGCAAAGAGTGTTCAGTTATCACTCTTGGCCACACATTACTTTGCCCTTGGGTTCACGGGTTTGGCATAATCTAAAATTTCGTTATCTAATTCTATATACGTGTGTGTGAGCGAAAAAACTAAGTATAAATATACTGAGATATGTTTTTTGAAATTTTTAACTTTAAATTTATTGCGTTTAAATTCTGAATTCGCGGATGCGTATGTATTATGAGAAGCTCATTTAAAGCAACTTCAACAAAGAAAAGGAGTGACTTAAAATGATGTCTAGAGTGGCAGACAACAACTTCAACTCAATTTTAGGCACCCATTTTCCACTGTGTACCTTTCAACTGTCATTATTCATAATCAATTTTCTTTTTCTCTATTCAATACACTTTTTACACAAGTGGGAAATAAGTTATCGTACTATTGAACTTCAAAAATTCGTTTTCCTTTTTTTAGGATAATGATTAATGATTAATACATTAATATTAGAAAAAAGCAGGTCGGAAAAAGGATTTGCATAACTGCCATAATTTATTTTTGAGATTATGACATAGTTGATTGATGTTATTCCATATGTGTAGAGTATTTCTCCTTTTATCCTATTAGTAAAAGGATTTAAGTAATATATATTGACATCATTAGAGCTTTTACACTATTAATATATTTTATTATATAATTGCATTACGTAATCAATTAATATTTATCACAAAATTTACACGTAAATATTTTGTAAGTGATATGATCGTGTAAATATTTCTTCCTTAGGTGCATAGAACATAATTTTATTTTATTATTTTTTTGAAAAATGTCCTCATTTCATTACCTGACTAAATTGTTTGCAGGTGGTCCAAGATTGCTTCTCATTTACCGGGACGAACTGATAATGAAATCAAGAATCATTGGAATACACATATCAAGAAGAAACTGAAGAAAATGGGGATTGATCCCATCACTCACCAGCCAATTACTGTTGACCAACCAAACATAGAACAACCAACAAAAAATCAACCAATTATTCAACAAGAAAAACAAACTACAATGCCAATTTCCCCAGCTCATGTTGTCCCAGAAATAATAGATATTCCTGATCACAACAAGGAGCTGGTTGAAACTCCTATGCTATCAACAATCACAGAGATCAAATCAGAATACGACGACGACAACAATAACAACAATAACAATAACAATAAGAATACGGGGACAAGCATATGTACTAGCGAAGTTTCCGTATTCCATTCTGAATCAACCCCTTCAACATCATCATCATCTTCTTCTCCATCATCCATAATTCTCGAAGATATGCTGTTTGATTTCAATTGGGGAGATGATTTCAGCAGAACATTGGATTATTTACTTAATGATGATATTGACATGAATAATGTCATTTCCCAAGATTGGTCAAAGGTGTTGGAAGTTTGAGCAAACTTTACTTGTGATTAATTTTCAAAGTTTTCTTTTGATTGGCAAGTCAACTTTTTTTTTTCTTTTTGTTGTATATAGAAGTTTAGATGGTAGTTGTTAGTAAAGTAAATGGACAATAAAAGTTAAAAACAGATACTATATCTAAGGGGACAAAAACACAAAAGCCCCATTAAATATTTATGCTTTTTTTTTTTTTTCTGTTACAAAATGTTCAATGGCAGATCAGAATGAACTTGCCAGTACATTATGGATGAATATTATTTTATACAAAAGTGTCCACCTCTTCTCTTAACTTCATTTTGAACGTTTTATTTTTATTGACTTTGTATCAATTACGTACCCTGCAATGTTACAAGACGGCAATTGTATCACGAAAGTTGGGATAGAATGGTAAATATTCTTTTATTCTTATCCAAAGGTTTCGGGTTTGAATTTTTTGTAGGAGTGTCCTTCTGTTCGGTAGTGTATATATAAGATGTATTAATATAGAGGGCCAAATTATAAATAATAGAAGTTAGAGGTAGTTAGCTGTCATTTTGTATAGTTTTAACTAACTAAGTGTTAGTTATTATATATAACCGACTGTACTCCCTTCTTCAGTTAATGAGAAATGCAGAGCATTTGTTCTCTCAAGCTTCAATGACAGAATTCTAACATCATATCAGAGCAAGGAAGATCAATTCTCTATAATTTCGTTCAAGCTTGTTAGGAGAAGTAGAATTGAACAAAGCGATCTCATTATTTTTCTGTTAATTGAGTTTTTTGCTTCACCTCGAGTTGGTCGTCAATGGTGGCATCGATGGCAGTGGCGGCGGAAAATCTAGATCACATGCATCCGTTATTCCTCCAGCCTTCAGATACTCCAGCCTTGATTTTGATTCCAGTTCAGCTTACAGGTTCTGAAAACTACGGAATATGGAGCAGATCGATGAAGTTAGCTCTAAAAGCCAAGCAAAAATTAAGGTTCATAACAGGGGATTGCAAAACGGAGGCGTTTGAGGAAGTTCTCCATGAGGAATGGGAGACTTGTAACGCAAGTGTGCACTCCTGGATTATGAACTCTATCTCGAAGGACTTTGTTAGCGGAATCATCTATGCATCTGATGCACATGCAGTGTGGGAAGACCTTAAGGAACAATTTGATAAGGTAAATCGTGTGAGGATCTTCCAGTTACACAGAGAAATTTCAAGGCTATCACAAGGAACAGATACTGTTGCAGTTTCTTTTACCAAACTGAAAGAACTCTGGGAAGAACATGATGCATTGGTACCTTCGCAAAGTTGTGGTTGTGCAAGGGCAAAGGAACATTCTGTTCAAATGCAACAACAATGACTGTCGCGCCCCCTTTTCCTCGCGAAATCGGGTTTCGACATTTGATGAGACAACTCCCTTCCCTTTTGGGATGAGATATGAGATTTGAAGAGTCACCATCTAACGGATTAAGGTGCGTTAGGGCACCTAAAGCTAATGACTCATGAAACTAGTTTTCATCACCAGAGATCGGATAAGGGCTGGAAATTACCTTGAAGGGAAGGTGTTAGGCACCCCTCGAGGTCCACAAAGGTGGGTCCCGACCGAATTTAATTAAGCGAATTAGTCATTAAAGGAAAATAAAGCAATTTAGACAACTATTTAAAACGGGAATTAAAGGGGTCCTAATTTTCTTAGCCTATAGGATCATTTCTGTGCAATACTTGGTAACTTTCCCCAAGTTGGGGTGCTACACAAAGCATTAGCGCACAGGTCATTATCTCCTTTACTACCCAATTACTAGCTTTCAGTTATTACCTAAGCGTTCTAATAGCTTCTAACTCGGGCCTTAAGCATGCACTACCCGTCCATTACCTATGGTCCTGGAGGTATTTAGGACCTCTATTTAAGGTAGTTCTAGACTGACCTATGTTGCTTAAAAATGAGAAAATTAAGCGACAAACAAAATTCAGATAGGACTATCGTATAAGGGGGAAAATAAGGGTTCATATTAACCTCCACAAGTAAACAGTCAATGCACGCAATTCAGACAACAGGTTTTATCACTTTAATACCCTATAAGCAGGATATCTAGATGAGCATAACAGAATATAAGACAACAGTTTATTAAAATGAGCAGTTGTACCTATCAGTTTGCCTACTAATTTTAGTCCTTGAATCTAGTCATATTCCAGGCAGCAAGATATCACAATTTTTAAGCCTAGAATTCTTAATAATCCTACAGGACTTCCTAAGGTGATAAAACGAACAGAATCCTATAGGCATGGTATCTAAATCTGTTAACAACGAGTTACTGATTTTAGCAGACAGGTTTTTATCCTTTAGACCCTATAGGCATGCTTTCTAATTTGCAGAATTAGTTAACTCCTATAGGCATGATTTCTAGGTGTTAGAACTGATTCATTTCCTATAAGCATGGTATCTCCGCACATAGACAAAATTTTAAGTAGATTGCCAGAAAAGGTTATTATTCAAACAAACAGAATCCTATAGACATGGTATCTAATGCACTTTGGGGGTTTGAAAATGTGTGGATCCTAGGACAGGATTTCCAATGTAGAATTATATACAGGATCTCTAATATGCGAGTTTTAAAAGTACAAAACTAAACAAGCAAGAAGTTCCTATAGGCAGGATCTCTAATCAAGTAATGGCAATCACACAACTTGATCAACATAATTAAATCTACAGGCAGGATTTCTACCCAAATTTAACAAAAATAGAAGGAAACCCCCTCCCCCCCGATTTGGATGCACTTGGAGGAGGAGGTGGTGGAGGGCCCCTGGATCTGGTGTGATATGTTGATGATGCCAGTACGCGTGAACCAACCTTGGGGAATGGGAATAACAAAAAACGGGAAAGAAAAGCAAAAGGTAACCAAGTCAGTAAGGGTTCCAAAAAGAGTATTTGCAATATCTAAACACAAGTGCGGGAATGTAAATTTATGTCCTAATTTGGGAGCCTCCTTATGCCCGAGGTAGGCCTAGCGACAAGTTGATTTAGAGAACTTCAGTGCCAATAATTTCCTCATTTCATTAATGTAAAATAGATTAATCTAAAATGACGCTAAATAAGATAAGTCACTAATGGCACTTTGCCTTATTACATTTGAAAAGCAAAAACGAATAAACCTAATCTACTTGGTCCGAGAAGGACCATCTCCAGGCCCAGCTCTCTTGGCTCCATCGATCAGGTTCCCTAGGCCGCGCATGTCCAGCAGCAGGTATGCCCTTGCTAGATGTCCTCCTTCGATACCTCCAATATTCTGGTAGTCTATGACTCTTTTCCTCATCTTCCCTTCCAGTTCCATTAGACCCTGCTCCAAATATTCTAGCCTTTCATTCGATCTGGTAGCCGTTTCCTTTCATTCATTGACTAATCCCATATCATTCTTGTGTTGCTCCAGGTGCCCGGCCTCGGACTCGCGAACCCTTTTGCGAAGTCTGTTACACTTCACATGTGCTTCGGCAGCTTCATCTATGACTCTATTTCCTTGACCGATACCCCTGGCTCGACTATTACTGCTATGCAGTCCTCCAACCATGATGGGTAAAAGTATATGTGACATGCGTGATATCGGTCTGGTTTGATGGTGTCCCTTTCTACAATAATCTTTAGGCGCCACATATGCTGAGCTTCACACTTGTATGGGAGATCATCATCCTGAAAATTTGCTCTATAATGACTTATTTTAACGATCTGAGGTATGACTTACTTCCTGCCTGCTTGTCTCATAACCCTGACGGGAACATAAGGGTATATTCCCTTTAACCCGATCAACACCAAGTGTGGAACGTCCCTAGACCTGATGATGAACTCGTTAGTAGGGAACCATTCGAACATCCATTTAACCTGATCCTCAGTCAAATTGTCGAAAAGTGGCACCCATTCTGTAGCACTCTCTGGTTGAGCAACCCTGTCTGGGATATAGGTCATTCTCTTAGGGTGATGGAAATCTATATGATCATTCCATGACCTTCGTGGAAACTCTTGACGGTATTGACCTCTCTAGAGATGCTCCAACAACCAAACCTTTAGCAGAAGATTACAACCCTCGAAGTGTTTGAATCCCTTCTGGAAGCGGTCCAAGGCCTGATATATGTCTTCTATGATCATAGGGACAATGGTATATGTTTGACCCTTGATCCCCTACATTAGGGTTTTTGTTACCATGGCCAGTCCAGTATGAATTCTGTCCCCTTTCACCGTAAACACTATCATACCCAGGAAGCAAACGATGAACACAAAAACCCTGCGGTGTATACAACCCAAGGAAGTGATAGGGAATTCATCATGGTAGATACGATAGGATTTTCTATGACCATATCGTTCATAGAGATAGTCAAAGGGTATGTAGGATTTCTTCAGGCACTCCAAATCGTCATTCTTTTTCAGACCAATCATTTTCAAAAAACCCCTAGCAGTATTATTTTCTGACACCAATAAACCGGGACTGTCCCGAGGCAGTCCAGCAAATCCCCTTATTTCTTCCAAGAGAGGGGTCATTTCTATGTTTCTAAAGAGAAACGCGGATCTTTCATTGTCCTAGAATGTTGTGGCGGCTTAGATCAACACATTATCCTGTTGGATGTCCAATAAAGAAGGAAAATTTCCCAGGACCTCTTTCACATGCTTTTTGTCACTTGATAAAAGATCTTCCCACCAATCTAGAAACAATGGCGGTATGTTATGGACCATGCCGAACCTAGGGACTTCGTGCCTCATTTTTCGCAAATTAAGGTTAAACCTTTTCCCCCTCCAGATTCGACTATTTATACATCAATAATTAGCATACTGGCACTTATTTCTCCAAATTAATGCACAGATCGTGGTTGCGTCCGTTGAGATTATGGAAACCCCGGTGGACTTTTGGACAGGGCTTTTCTTAATGGGTTATTATGTCGACAACATATTAACTCTGGCTAGGTTTGACCATGATGCATGTACAATTAATCAGAGTAAGGTTTCTATAGAGGTCTAGACCGGTACCCTCAAGTGGATAGCTCGAGGGGGAAAGGCACGAAAATGTCGACTACACCGCTGATCGACTAGTTTTACCGCAAATAAGCCTTTTCGAATTTAAAGGGGAGATATTTAGGAAGAGCGCAAACACTCATCACGCGTTGCTAAGGTATTGATTACGCACAAGTGGAATATGATGTTGAGCATGATATATGCAACAGTAAATAGCATGTTGTCACGTATTTGCACGTTAAAAGAAAACAATAAAGGTAGTATTTAATAATTGAAAAGGCGTTTAAGAAAGAAAACAAAGAGACAATTTAGTTTCCATGGTAAAGAGAAATCATAAATGCTTAAAAATAGTCAATTCACATAAAGTGGGAAAGGGAAACGGTGCGCACGTATTACCAGAATAAAGCATGCTTAAAGACTAATTCACAAAAAAGCAAGTTTGTTATGGTTAGAGCCTAATTATCCCCAGCAGAGTCGCCATGCTGTCTCGCCCCTATTTTTCTCATGAAATCGGGTTTCGACATTTAATGAGACAACTCCCTTCCCTTTTGGGATGAGATATGAGATTTGAAGAGTCGCCACCTAACAGATTAACATGCGTTAGGGCACCTAAAGCTAATGACTCATGAAACTAGTTTGCATCACCAGAGATCAGATAAGGACTCGAAATTACCTTGAGGGGAAGGTGTTAGGAACCCCTCGAGGTCCACAAAGGTGGGTCCCTGCAGAACTTAAATAAGCGAATTAGTCACTAAAGGAAAATAAAGCAATTTAGACAACTATTTAAAGCGAGAATTAAAGGGGTCATAAGTTTCTTATCCTATAGGATCATTTCCGTGCAATACTTGGTAACTTTCCCCAAGTTAGGGTGCTACACATAGCATTAGCGCACAGGTCATCATCTCCTTTACTACCCAATTACTACCTTTCAGTTATTACCTAAGCGTTCTAATAGCTTCTAACTCGGGCCTTAAGCATGAACTACCTGTCCCTTACATATGGTTCTGGAGGTGTTTAGGACCTCTATTTAAGGTAGTTCTAGACTAACCTATGTTGCTTAAAAATGGGAAAACTAGGGACAAACAAAATTCAGATAGGACTATCATATAAGGGGGCAAATAAGGGCTCATATTAACCTCCACAAGTAAACAGCCAATGCACGCAATTCAGACAACAGGTTTTATCACTTTAATACCCTATAAGCAGGATATCTAGATGAGCATAACAAAATATAAGATAGCAGTTTATTAAAATGAGCAGCGGTACCTATCAGTTTGCGTACTTATTTTAGTCCTTGAATCTGGAATATTCCAGGCAGCAAGATATCATAATTTTTAGGCCCAGAATTCTTAATAATCCTACAGGCTTGCCTAAGGTGCCTATAGGCATGGTATCTAAATCTGTTAACAACGAGTTACTGATTTTAACAAACATGTTTTTATCCTTTAGACCCTATAGGCATGCTTT
>MDKI01242150.1:0-19399 GCA_005239505.1 Nicotiana paniculata | reverse complement strand
AGTAAATGTTAAATCTATGTGATTTAGAGGTTATGAATTCCAAGCTTTTGTCCAAACTATTGTTAATTATTTCTCCTATTAAACAGGTTTAGATTATAACTTGTAATTTAGATGTCTGGTGGGTGTTCATGGTTCGGTTTAGGTTGATTTTTTTTCCTAAAAAGAAACCAAACCAAGTATGTCGGTTTTTCAAATATTGGAACCAAATCGAACCAGTTAACTCGGTTTTTTATCGATTCGATTTTTGTCGGTTTTTCGATTTTTCGGTTATTTATCGATTTTTTCTTAAATATGAAACATATACTATCAAATGCTTATTCCGGCAACTATATTTTCAACATAACACTATCAAATTAATTGCTCTTTGAGAAATCTATCATTTACTAAGATATATTGATGATAATTGAATCAAATAGTGATAAATAATTTAAGTACTCAATTAAAAATTATTTTTATCATGAAATAAATTCTTGTACTTGGCAAAAGAAAATTACCAATTAAAATAAAATGTAAAGACGAAGAATTAGATTATTAAGTAGGAAAGAACTAAACTAAAAATATAAATGACTAATATGTACCATAAAATTTTAGAAACTTTATATATATATAATAAATTTAAATAGCTATTTTTATAGTCGGTTTGGTTCGGTTACTTTTTGATTAAAATCAAAGCCAAACCAAATTTGATCGATTTTTAAAATTTAAAACCAAACCTAAAATGTATTGATTTTTTGATCGATTTGGTTCAATTTTTCGAATTTTTATGAACACCCCTGGTGCTGGAAAGTTTCAGCTTCAATTCATGCCAAACTTGAAATGAAAGGACCAACTAGTATGTATACAACTCATTCAAGACCCACCAGGCAACCCACTGACCTCCAAAGAATGGAAGGGGGTCCGGTCCTTATTGGATATTTAGTAGTTGGATCCAATTTTTATACCTGCTTCTTTTAACAGAAGGGTCATGCATGAGACATGGATACAAACACTTTATTTATTTATTCTTTATGAACGTAATATACAGATCTTATTGACAGTTTTCGCGCAGGGCGGCCGGGCCACTAAGGAGAAGCTCTCTGTACCAGAAGCTTATTTGATCTGGGGGCTCGAACTCGAAACATTTTATTAATATTAAAAGACTCGTATTCATCGCACCAATCCTGGATAGTATATATATTATCTCAACCTAATGTCATGCCCAACGCTATTGGTCATAAACTAGGACTGTGTGATAGAAAAGGGGACCTGGGCTTTGTTGTTTAAGGCTATTGGTATCTGTCACAACTGCAATGATTTGAGGATGATTAGGACTCAGACATCAAACAATTTGTTTGTTTGTCAATGTGCGGTGAAGTACTACAGGTCCATTCAGAAGAAAGGACTAGTTATTTATGGAGCTTTTGTATCCGTACTTATTTATTGTGCCACGTTTTAACTTATACCTGTTTTGTAAAAAATATTGCATCCGTACCCGCTTTTGCGTATAACTTCAGCATGCGGGGCTGAAGTAGCAAAGGCTATCACGCAAAACTTCAGCATTCTAGTAGACGGGCCTGAAGTAGCTTGCGAACTTCAGATCTAGAGCTGAAGTTGTTGTCTTGTAACTGGGGAACTTCAGCAGACAGGGCTGAAGTTCTCCAGTTATAAAAACAAAAACTTCAGCATACGGAGCTGAAGTTTTGTCTTTGTAACTAAGGAACTTCAGCATACGGGGCTATTCCCCAGTTATAAAGACAAAACTTCAGCATACGGGACTGAAGTTCCCCAGTTATAAAGACAAAAACTTCAGCATACTGCGCTGAAGTTCCCCAGTTTACAAAGACAAAACTTCAGCTCTAGAGTTGAAGTTCTCTAGAGCTGAAGTTTTGTCTTTGTAATTGTCTTTATAACTAGGGAACTTCAGCTCTAAAGCTGAAGTTTGTAACTGGGAAACTTCAGCTCTAGAGTTGAAGTTTTGTCTTTGTAACTGGGAAACTTCAGCCCCGTATGCTGAAGTTTTGTCTTTATAACTGGCAAACTTCAGCTTAACTGGTGAACTTCAGCTCAGCGAGGGAAATGGAGCTGAAGTTATTTAAAAAGTGGGTACAAGTTAAAAGTTTTTAAAAAAACGGATATAGGTTAAATGGGAGCGACCAAATAAGGTGCCCCGCGCAATTTTTACGTTATTTATTACTATGTGATTGCCCTATTAAAACAAGTGCACTATTGTCTGTACTGTCAAGGAAGTAGATAACAAGCAAATCATAATGTACAAGTTAGAATTAATAAAGGGACATCTTTTGTTTTTCGGCCGATATTTCTGTTTAACAAAAAAATAAGATTTTCGGTCAAAGCTTATATTTAGAAGAAATCAGGTTACTGATAACCAAATAATACTTTACTTTCTCAACAATCCGTTTGAAAAGAAAGAAATAAAAATAGCAATGTAAATTAAAAAAAAGAAACAAGGAATAAAATGACAGTTGATCCCTCAAATTTAGTAGAGGGCTTTGGTAAAGCAAGAATTATAAATATATTTCAGTAATGCGTAGAACTTGTCTTTGCAAGCGAGATTCTCTATCCTTATATAGGAGTGTCTAATCATAACATTTTTCCCTATTTATGACGAATTAATGATGAACATTAATAATATTGA
This sequence comes from Nicotiana paniculata, assembly GCA_005239505.1. Taxonomy (NCBI): domain Eukaryota; kingdom Viridiplantae; phylum Streptophyta; class Magnoliopsida; order Solanales; family Solanaceae; genus Nicotiana; species Nicotiana paniculata. The sequence continues at coordinate 16,764 of MDKI01242150.1, read as the reverse complement.
TTGCTCGTTATTGTTGATAACCATAACTGACTCATTTATAGCTATAAATGCCTTATAACGATTCTGATTACCTTTCCTTATTTATTGATGGTTCATGAATCTTCCCTCCTTTTTGGCCTTGATTCATTTTGCTCGCGCCTCTCTTTGACAAATGTTTAGGCTCAATCATCTTTTCTTTACTATCTCGTGGGTGTTTGACCCGTATCTTCCTTGCATTCTTGATTTCACTAATTTGAGTATGCTAGTTGTCACTTCACCATTGTTCCACATGTCATGCTTCGTCAGCTCAGTAAGGTTCCACATGTGACATCTTTTTTCCACCAGTACAGATAGTCCCCCCCCTCCTCCCCTCCCCCACTTTCTGAATATTCTTCAATTGAATATTCAACAAGTGGTAAGTACTTTTGGCGGGAATTCTTTGCTGCCGTTTTCGAGTATCATTACGCTTCCTTCCGAATCAACACGACGTATGTCAAGTCTATTTAATGCTTGTGCCAAGTGGCTTCTAACGATTGGTTTTGCAATTTTTCAGCGCCTGCGGCTGCATCATTCACGAAGTGACGGTTTCATTATGACGCTTCATAATGACCTACTTTTAATAATGACCTACTCTTATAGATACTTCATTCTTCTTTGATTTCTTGAAATCTTTCTTCTACAATATTCTCTATATTCCTCTTCCTTCATATTTCGCATCCACTCTTTGTTAATTCTCAGATAATCATGTCTTCTTCTACACCAGACCCTCCTAAGGTTGTGATTGTTGATGAACTCTCTCTTTCTACTGTCCCTACTAGAAGTAGGAGAGGTGGTAGACTTCGTAGTTTAGGCTCGTTGTCTAATCGTGGTTTCTCTTCCCATGGCAATGTTGCTAAACTTTCCTCTTCTAAAACTAGGGCTCCTTTAACCCCTAGGTCTTCTTCTAGGAATAGAGACTTAAGTGAACCAATAGTTGCAGAGATTGTTCCTCGGGGATTTTCTTTTACAACTGATCGCGGATTCATGAGAAATCAAGTTTCATCTATAGCCTCCCTTAATCCTGCTGACCTTTATCCAACCTTAATTACTACTGGTCTTATTTCCCTGGTTCGAAGATAATGTAATTGGAAACCAGATTTCCCAATTTTAGTTCCCTGTTCCAACCAGAGAATTACTTCATACCAAGCTGGTTATTCTTTTGTTTACACTTACCCCTTTACTTTAGGGTTCAAACCACCTATCGACCCAGTAATCATTGAATTCTGCTATTATTTCAACGTGTGCCTTGGACAAATTGGCCCCATTGATTGGAGGGCTATTGTATTCCTTCGTTATTTATCAGATCTAGCTTCTATGCCTTTCACTTTCTGACACTTGATTCATCTTTACTCTCCTAAATTGTTTCGTGAAGGCGTTTTTTCTCTTGTGGCTAGAAGTAAGAGAGTATTGGTTAGCTTTGAAGATGACAGGGATCGTGGATGGTATGCCCGTTTTATTGTTGTTCCCATTAGTGCTCTAGAGTGAAGAAAACATGCCTTTTCCAGAAAAATAGAATTTTGCACGTAAGTTTTCCCCTTTTTTATTTTCTTTTTTTTTATTTTTTTTAAAAAAGAACCTCATGTGATCACGTGCCTACTTTTTCAGCAACCATGGAAGTTTTTGAGGAAATTCCCAACTTCCGTGCTTGGGTAGATAAAATGCTAAATGTTGCCCCTATGGAGGAAAGATCTTGGAAATACCTTTCACATAGATTTGGCTGGAAAGTGAAGACGCACGGTACTTCTTCTGCTTACTATCTTTCCTCTTCTCTTCCTTATTGGTTCAAGAGTTTCTTATTTTATTCTTTTTCTTTTCTAAGATTTTCTATCTGCGGTATTAGTCCTGCAACTGTTCCATCCACAAGGCTTTCCGTGGCTCTTGCCCAGGAAAGAATTTTAAGTTCTTCTTCTTCAAAAAGGAAGATTGATAGAGCTCGTGGCTCTGATGGTGAAGAAGACAATGAAGAAGGATCTTTGGTGCGAAGGCCACGTTTCAGTAGACGCGTGATTTTTGATGATGAAACTACTCCTTCTCACGACCCTTTACCAAGTTGAATTCCTTTCAGCCTCACGGATGAGCCAATGATCGCTCCTTTTGTGATTTCTGATGAAGAAGCTAATGATCCCCCCCCCCCCTCCAAGATTCTGCTAAAAGATTGTTCGCTCGTGGCTTCGAAGGTGATGAAGATTTTGGGCCTATTCCTAAATAATTTCCCCTTGCATCCCTTCCAATCTCTGTCCCAGATAATCCACGTGTGTCCTTACCTGATGCTACTTCTTACGCTGCCCTCATAGCTAATTCTACTACGTCTGCCATCCCCGTGACTACTTGCCATGCAGAAGCTCAACCTTCCAATAACAAGAGGGCAATGAAAAGAGTTGTTGTTGAGGTTCCTGAAGGTGGGAAATTTGAGAAAATCTGGTCAAGCCAATGTGTGGTTGAAACCTTTGCTATGTCCCGCGAAGAAGTCGAAGTTGGAAAGTCATAGCTCGTTGACCTTGATGAATGATGTTGTTCATTCTTCCTTGAAGATACGATTTCAATTATATTTCCTTTCTCTTTTTTTGTTTACTCATAAATCATTCTCCTTTTTTGCAGATCAACTTGATTGGTAAGGAGCTTATGAAAAGAATTGTTCACGCGGACCAACAAGTTATAGACTACCATACCGGGGCTGATAATTGGAAAGGACAATTTGAAGGTCTTCAATTGGAAAAAAGAAGTTTTGGCAGAGGAGAATAATGCTTTGGAACAACAAATGAGAATGATTGCCGCTGAATTAGAGATTAAGAAAGCTTCTTCTAGTCAAGTTGGTAAGGATAAGGATATTCTTGATTCCTTTTTTACTGAATAACTTTATAAAGAAACTGAAGAAGTAAGGAGTTTTAAGGAACCCCTTAATCAAAAGGAGGTTTATGGGGAGAACTGGTTCAAACACTTACTTAAACTCAGGAAGATCTTCGCGCCTATACTGATAAGATTCAGCTCTTGAAAAGTTCACTTGCTCCTTTGAAGACAACTTATGATGCCTCTGAAGTAGAGAAAGAAGATATGAGAGCGGAGATTGACCAGCGGGAGAAGGATTATGAGATTCTCGAGGATAATCTAACATTAGATGTGAGTTGGGCTTTCCTAAACACTCGCCTTGAGACTCTAGTTGAGGCCAACCAGGAGGGTTTTGACCTTAATGTTGAAATCGCCAAGGCTAAAGAAGCAATTGAGAAAACTCAGAAACACCAAAGTTTTTACTCACCTGAAGTCGAAGATCTCGGAGGTGATGGAAATTGACTCGTTCCTGGTGGGGCTGATGTTCAAGCCTCCTCTTCTCAAATTAATCCCTCTTCTCCCGTTGATGATGTTCCTGTGGATGATATTCCATAGATGATGCTCCTTAGTTTTTCCTGCTTTTATTTTGTCACTTTGTTCAGCACTTTTTGGTGGGTTGTTTCTTGAGAAAGTTTTTGGGAAAGTTGTTTTTTGGTTACCCCAATATTCTTTTGGGATTTTAATGATAAACTAATGTCGTTGTTTTCCCAAGGTTTAATATATGTTTTGGTTGCTTTTACTGTTTATTTTGCTCTTTGATATTTGAGCCTTTTCTTTACATTTAAAATGCTTACACAATCCGTGACTTTAATAAACACGGACTTTTATAAAGGAGGGACCTTTTATGTTAATGACACTGATGAAGATGATGTCTCATCTTCATATTGGTGTAAATATATGAAAGACGAAGTAGATATGAAAAAGAAATAATTTGAGAAAGTTTTATGCGTTGAAATTTCAAATTTCGTATATTATTTCATTTATGCATACAACACTTTCATAACTGCTTTCTTTGTAACAGATTTTGAAATACAAAATTGGGTCTATTATCCCGTGACTAATTTTTGGCTCATAACTGCTTTCTTTGTAACAAAATTTTGAAATACAAAATCAGGTCTATTTTCCCGTGACTAATTTTTGGCCTTAACCTAAAACTCATAACTCGTGTCCTTTTTGCAAGTTTATGCCTTTCCAAGTTTTCTTCAAGGTTTTTGATTCAGAACTCTATATGCATAGTCCCCCAGTGTTGGAGCTTTGAAGTATGAAATTTCGAACACTGGATTACTCCTTGCTTGTGGTCCATTTCCTGAAAAGGAAAATACAAACGAGACTCGGAGATATATATTTTGATGATGACTACATAACCCTCATTTTCCATCAGAAAGGTTGTAACCTAGACCGAGAATTATTTAGTATTTCGCGTGTCTTTCGGGTCTAATATCATCATTTGGTATGGGCTAGCTTTTTGCCTATCATCTAAAATTGTTAGTATAATTAAAAAGAACAAAATAAACTTGTAACTGAGTGATACCTGCCCATGGGTACTTTCTTCAGATGAACATCATTCCAATTTGATGGTTGTATCTTGCCATCCATAGTTTCCAACTCATATGCTCTTTTACCAGCGATGCCTCGAACCCTATATGGTCCTTCCCAATTTGGAATCAATTTTCCTTCATTAGCTGCTTTTTTTGATTGAAACACCTTTTTGAGGACGAAATCCCCAATCTTGAAGTATCTCAGATTAGCTTTCCCTTATAGTATCGCTCAATCATTTGTTTCCGAGCCGCCATCCTTATTAGAGTTGTTTCTCTCCTTTCCTCCAGTAAATCCAAATTCATTCGCATCTCTTCCTCATTTGACTCCTCGGTTACATATGTATACCTCGTACTTGGTTCACCTATCTCAACATGGATTAAGGATTCAACGCCATAGACAAGTGAAAACGAGTCTCTCCTGTGCTTGTTTTCGCTGTCGTTCGATAAGCCCATTAAAATCCTGTTAACACTTCAGGCCATTTGCCTTTTGACTCTTCTAATCTCTTCTTTAGGTTATTAATAATAACTTTATTTGTTGACTCAGCTTTCCCGTTGTCTACAGGATGGTAAAGTGCAGAAGAATCTGCCAACTCTGAAAAAATTCTGTAATTTTCGTGCCTATGAACTATGGGCCATTATCACACACGATTTCTTTTGGAACTCCAAACCTGCAGATAATGTTTCGCCAAATAAAGACCCGTGAATTCTTTTTCTCGCACTTGTTTAAAAGCTCCCGCTTCTACCCATTTTGAAAAATAATCTGTCAAAACTAATAGAAATCATACCTTTCCTTTAGGGGACCCATGATATCCATTCCCTACTTCATGAAAGGCCACGACGAAATAAGTGAATGCAACAGATCTGCTGGGAGATGCATGTTGTTTCCATATCATTGACACTCATCACATTTGGCTGCAAAACTATCCGCATCTTCTTCCATTTTCGGCCAATAATACCCTGCTCTTATTAAAATATTCACCAGTGATTATTCTCCAACGTGATTGCCACAATGCCCCTCATGTACTTCTCTCATCACATATTCCGTTTGCGAAGGTCCGAGACATCGTGCTAAAGGTCCTCTGAACATCTTTCGGCATAGATTTCCATGACTCAAACAATACCGGGCAGCTTTTCGGCAAAGTAACTGAGACTTTTTCTCGTCTTCAGGTAAAATTCCGTACTGCAAAAAGTTAACAAATTCGTTTCTCCAATCCCAAGTCAAATTGTTAAAATTTACCTCATTTTTATATTGGTCGTGCGCTGAATGAAACAAATGTATTACTACAACATTTTCTGCATTTGTTATTTCTGCAATAGACGCGCGATTAGCTAATGCCTCCGCTTCTGCATTTTCCACCCTGGGTATTTGCACGATCTTCCATGACTGAAACTGTCTGATCAATTCCCGTGCCTTTTTGCAAATATTATTGCATTCGTGCCTCTCTTTCTATGTATGTCCCCTGCATCTAGGTAACCACTAGCTGCGAATCACTTTTGATTATAATCTGTTCTATACCAAGTTCTCGTGCTAGTTCCAAACCTACAATCACAGCTTCGTATTCCGCTTCATTGTTAGTGATGTGATAGTATTTTATTGCGTGTCTTATGATCACCTGAAGGCGGGATTAGTACAATACCTAAACACGCTCCTTTAACATTCGAGGAACCATCGGTAAATAAAATCCAAGTCCCCGGATTAGATCCAGTACATACCTGTAGTTCCTTTTCTGCTTCAGGAACTATATTTGTGCTGAAATCCGCCACAATATCTGCTAAAACCTGCAATTTTATTGCAGTTCTAGGATGATATATGATATCATATTCACTGAGTTTAATTGCCCATTTAGCTAACCTACTGAATAGTTCTTGTTTATGCAATATATTCCTTAGAGAAAAAGCAGTTACTACAGAGATAGAATGGAAATAAGGTCTCAACTTTCTAGATGCCATAATTAATGCTAAAGCAAGTTTTTCTAAGTGAGTGTATCGTGTTTCAACATCCAACAAAGATTTGCTAACATAATAAATTGGATATTGTTTACCTCTATCTTCTCGCACCAATACTGTGCTTACCGCCATTTCTGATACGGTGAGATAAATGAGTAGCATTTCTCTGTCTTTCGGTTTGGCCAGTAAGGGCGGATTTGACAAATATGATTTTAGATATTTGAGGGCTTTTTGGCATTCGTCAGTCCACTCAAATTGGTTTTGCTTTTTCAATTGAACTTTTTTCTAAAGACTTTGAAATAAATCTTCCCAAGGCTGCTATCATCCTTGTTAACCTCTGAACCTCTTTTTTCCTTGTGAGTATATCTGGTATCTCCTCAATGGCTTTGATCTGTGCAGGATTCACTTCAATACCCTTATTAGAAACAAAAAACCTAAAAACTTACATGAAGCCACACCAAAAGCACACTTTTCAGGATTTAGCTTCATATTGTATATGCGAGGAATTTCAAAAGTGCTTGATATGTGTTGAAAATAATCCTCTGCTTGTATTGACTTGACTAACATACCGTCAATATAGACTTCCATGATCTTTCCTAGTTGTACTTGGAACATTTTAGTCACCAATCTTTGGTACGTTGCCCAGCGTTTTTTAGACCAAAGAGCATGACTTTCTAATAGTAAGTCTCCATGTCTGTAATAAACAGAGTTTTTTCTTCATCTAGAGGATCCATCTTTATTTAATTATAACCTGAATACGCATCTAAAAAACTTAACAGCTCATGACACTCGGTAGAATCAATCAATTAATCTATATGCTATAAAGGAAATGCATCTTTAGGGCAAGCTTTATGTAGATCAGTATAATCTACGCAAACCCACCATTTTTCATTCTTTTTTGGAACCACCACAATATTAGCTAACCAGTTTGGGTACTTTACCTCTCGTATAGATCCAACTTTTAAAAGCTTTTGTACCTGATCGCTAATCACTTTATTTTTGAAGGACCCTTGCTTCCTTTTCTTTTTCTTGATTGGTGGGTACGATGGATCCTCATTTAGTTTGTGGGTCATCACCTCTGGTGGTATACCTGTCATATCTGAATGCGGCCAAGCAAAGAAATTTGTGTTAGCTTCTAAAAATTTAACTAATTTACCTTTCATTTCCGGGCTCAGTTTTTCTCCGATGTAAACTTTTCTGTCTGGCCAGTGCTTGAATAGCATGATAGCTTTGAGTTCTTCAATCGTTGTTTTGATGTTTTCATTCTCTCCAGTTTCTTAAATAACATCGAGTCTTGAATCTACATCCGTCTGTCCTGAAGTGCTTTTAGTTGAGGTTTGTATTATTATATACTCAACTTGATTCTGTAGTTGCTATTTCTCATCTGCAACATCATTTGTTGTGCTTGAATCCACCATTCAATTGATACTTTTAGAGCCTGCTGATCTCCACGGATTTGTCGAATCCCCCACTGTGAAAGAAATTTAATAACTTGATGCAATGTAGACCGTACAACGTCCATATCATGAATCCATGGCTTTCCAAGAATTATATTATAAGCCATGTCAACATTTATCACCTGAAATTTTGTATCCTTGATAACTCCTTCTGCAAATGTGGTAAGCACTATTTCCCCTTTTGTGATAACACTTGAATTATCAAATCCAGACAAAGATCGTGTCTTTTGTACCGCCTTGTCGCTAGCTTGAATTTCATTCACCACCCTTAGTAGAATGATATTTACAGAGCTACATGGATCAATCAAATGTGGGATTCATCCGAAGCCCATGTGCCAGCAGCAGACAAATGGTTTCTATCTCATCTGCGGTATCTAGCTATAACAGATGCTGCCGAAATATTATTTTTACAACAAAAGTCCATTGCAAGTGCACAACTAGCCATTTCCAGCAGCAAGCTTGATTTTATTCAGCAAACGGAAAAAAATCTTGATTCCCTCAAGACACAAATTCCAGGTCAACAAAATCAAGCATCTTCGTCTGAAAAATCATCATCATCATCAGAAGACCCTTATTTAATGTTATGAGAAATTAATAAAAAATTACATCAGCGTGACGACACATTTACGTCAGTATGTGTACAAGTAAATATATTACCAGCGCATCATTGTGAGAAATTAACAAGCCATCCGCATTTGGATCATCTGATGTTATAATGTCTTCATCCAAAACATGGCGAGCTCACTTTCCATGAGTGACCGTGACTTTTGACGTCTTTTTTACAGTTGTATATGTCATACCATTGATCGCATTTCCCCCACTTATCCCATTGACTATTCTCTTTGGAGATGAAGGTTTCAGAGGCTCTTGTCTATTCTTCATATATGATTGCCTACATTTCTCACTGAACAAGTCAGTTAAATAACCATGCTTCAACAAATGCTCAACTTCGCCTTGTAATAACCTACAATCTGCTGTTTTATGGCCATGATCATTGTGAAATTCACACCTGAAATATGGATTTCTTTTCTCAGGTTTGATTTCATTTCTTTAGGCCACAACACCTTATCTCCCATACTTCTTAAAACAGCTACCAACTCAGAAGTACTAACACTAAAACTGTAATCTCCAATCCTTGCATCTGTATTGAAATCAATGCCTCGCGCATTCCGTCCTTTTATGAATCTGGATGATGAACCCACATCTTTGTGCCTTGATCTAGAGCCAGATCATATTTTTTCCTGTTTAGATCGTGAATCCTATCCTGCAGGTCCCATGTAAGGTTCGTACCTATTTTTCCCGGACCTTTTTTTAGATTCTGAACGTCTCAAACTTGCTCTTTCATCAACCCTTGACTGTGTAACCGTATCTTCTTCTATCCGCATCTTTGTGTTGTACCTGCTGTACATATCATTCCATGTTGTAGCAGGAAACTCTCGCAAACTATCCTTCAGTCTTCTCGTAGATTCTGAACTTTTTTTGTTTAAATTGCTCGCGAACGCCATAACTGCCCAATGATCAGGTACTCGTCGTAACATCATCCTCTCTCGTTGGAATCTATCCACAAATTCCCTGAGTAATTATGTATCCCCTTGTTTTACCTTAAAGATGTATTCCATTCCTTTTTCAACCTTCTTAGCTCCCGAATGTGCTTTTATGAATGAATCTGCAAGCTCAGCAAAAGAATCAATAGAATTTTAAGGTAAAAGAAAATACCATGTTAATTCCCCTTTCGTGGGTGTTTCTCCAAATGTTTTAACCAAAACTAATTTGATTTCCTGCTTGGATAAATCATTTCCCTTTACGCCAGTTGTAAACACAGTTACGTGATCTCGAGGGTCGATTCTTCCATCATATTTTGGAATATCAAGCATTTTGAACTTTTTAGGAATTGGCAGAGGAGCCGCACTTGGCTTCCGAGGTTGTTGTGAATACTTATCAATATCCACACCTTTTATTACAGAAGGTATGCCAGGTATTTGCTCTATGCGATCGTTCTGCTCTTTTAACTGTTTCTGCAAAGTTAGTACCAAACATTGTAAATCTGAGTTATTAGGCGTACCTTACCCCCCATCGCGAGATTCATCGGGAACTCCTCCACTACTAGATTTATCGAGCCCCGAGCATGGGTTTTCTAAAGTCGTTGTATTGGCTGGTGGAGGAGTTTGTGGTGCGTTCAGAAACCTCTTAACAAAGGCTTGAAGAGCATTATTCACGTGTTCTACAATCAATTTCTTTAAAACGTCTTGTTCTACAGTTTGTTCATCCCCTTGTTGATCATTAGCATGTGATGTGGATCTCTCAGGTGATCCTTCATGAGGGGATTCTGTTGAAGATTGATGTGGTGATGTCCCCTCTTGCGGGTTCAGTTGGTTATTATCGTTACCCATTGTCATAATTTGGTTGTGAGAAAGGAGAATTTAGAAAGTAAAAAGATTATCAGATTCCTTGTAACAGAACCAATTTGTTTAACTAAAAAATAGGATTTTCAGTCAAAGCCTATATTTAGAAGAAATCTAATTGCTGATAAACAAATAATACTCTACTTCCTCAAAAATTCATTTGAAAAGAAAGAAATAAAAATAGCAATGTAAATATAACAAAAAGAAATAAGGAATGAAATGACAGTAGATCCCTCAAATTTAGTAGAAGGCTTTGGTAAAGCAAGGAATTGTAAGTATATTTCAGTAATGCTTGAAACTTGTACTTACAAGCGAGATTCTCTACCCTTATATAGGAGTGTCTAATCATAACGTTTTTTCCTATTTATGACGAATTCATTATGAGCATTAATGATATTGATTGCTCGTTTTATTGATAACCATAACTGACGCATTCGTAGCTATAAATGCCTTATAACAATTCTGATTTCTTTCCTTATTTATTTCTGGTTCATGAATCTTCCCTCCTTTTTGGCCTTGATTCATTCCGCTCGCGCCTCTTCTTTGACAGCTATTTAGGCGAGGTCATCTGTTCTTTACTATCTCGTGGGTACTTGATCCGTATCTTCCTTGCATTCTTAATTTCACTAATTGAGTATACCAGTTGTCACTTCACCATTGTTCCACATGTCATGCTTTGTCATCTCAATAAGGTTTCTCGTGTGACATCTTTTTTCCACCAGTACAATTTCCGTATTCACATTGATGTGCTGGCTAATTCGGATTTATGTTGCGTTAAGACCATCAAGGGGGAAAATGCTATCTAATAAAGATCTTTTATATTTTCAGAGCTCGAACTCGAGACCTATGACTAAAGGAGAATGAATCATATCTGTCCTACCACAACCCTGTATGGTCACACTACTAAAAAACAACAAATTGCGACTGAATAATTCCGAACGATTTAATTCGGTCGCAGTTTTCGACTGATTCAGTCGAAAACTTTATTAAAAATACGTCTTTATTTTTTAAATTTTTGGCTCAAAACTGCGACTGTTTCGGTTGCTCAAATACTCGGAAAATACTGCGAAAATATTTTTTACGTTTTGCGGCTGAATCTATGGCAACTATTAAAATTAATAATAAAATTAAATTAAAGTTTGCGACCGATTTGGTTGGAATACACAACTAAAACGAGGTCTGACTGGTCAACGACATTTGCGACTGAATTGGACGCAATTTGAAAATTTAAATTTCAAATTTGCGACTGATTCAGTCGCAAATCTTTTTTTGTAATACACCCTAACCCGTTTTTTCTTCTTTCTTCTTTATTCTCTAACTTTTTTCCCTATCCTCCCCTCTCCTCTTCTGCCCCCACCCGGTCTATTTATTAATTTTATCTTCTAATCTAACTATATTAGGTATGATTTTCCTCTCTCTCACTCCCCCTCTCCTTCACCCGCTCCATCCGCCCCCACCCCCGTCCAGCCGCCCCCTCCCCCAAATTTTTTGTTCCTATGTTGTTTAACTCATTTTTGTTGCAGGAATCCGGTGTCTCATCTCCCCTCCGGTGGTGGTTCGGCAGCAGATCCGTTGGTTCATTTTCCAAGTTTTTTTTACATTAATTTAGCAAAATAGTATGTACAAATTAGCTATATAATTTGTAATATAATATAGATAAATTAGCAATAATTTATTCAATATAATATGTATATAGTGATATTAAAAATTTAATTGTTTAGATTAATTAGCTATTTTTTAGTGTTTATATAAATTCTTGTTTCATACTCTTTTATATCAGTTCTTGTTTAGAACTCTTGTTAAAAATACTTGTTAAATTTTTTTGCAATATAATATTTCTAATTGTTTATATAAAAAACAACTAAAGAAACAACTTAAATGCTACTACTTCGTATAATTTAGGTTATAATAGTTAGAATTTTTATACATTCAAGTTATGTTAAATAAGAAACAACTTAAGGGCTAATACTTCTCTGTTTCGACTTTTCGTTTGAAAATTCTCCATGCCTTATCTATGTGTTAATTGTATTATTTATTATTGAAACGAAATGAAGAATATGCAATCAATTAAGTATTAGAGCGCTATCATATGCTAATTTGAAATAAATTAGATTAGTTTTTATGTTTTAAGACTTTTTTGTCTTACAATTGTTTAATGTACATATTAATATTGAAAACACACAAGTATTATAGTAAAATATATAATTAAACTATTTAGATTACCTTTGGAAGAATATAACTTAGTAAGTAGTATAAATAAAATAAATATGTCAACTTTTATTTTTTTTTGGTTGTGTAGATGGCATTTGCGCATCGTAGATGGATGTATAATAGGAATCATCCTAATCGTGTGGGTTTAAGAGATGAATTTAAAGAAGGGGTTGCTCAATTTATTGTTAAGGTAAGGACACTTGATGATTTTCGTATTGAAGGAACCATTATATGCCCTTATGTGAAATGCAAGTGTGTTAAGTTATTGAGAGGAGATGTTGTTACATGTCATCTTTTTTAAAAAGGATTTATGAAAAATTATTATATATGGACTGCTCATAGGGAGAACCTTGATAGTGTAAATGATTTTGATTTTCATAAGTATTTTGGTGGTGAGGATATTAATCCCGTAATGAAGAATAATGTTGAAAATTCTAGATTCAATGACATGATGAGGGATGCCTTTGAGATGTTCCTGTAAAGACCCATAATATTTCTTGTTTAAAAATAATGCCCGAATGAGTCCCCGAGTTATTTTTATTGTGAAAATTGTTAAAACGGACCTAAATTGAGTAAAAAGTACCCCGAGACTTAAAGAATAAAATTTTCCAGAAAGTGGGCGTTATGCGACGCACTATGCCATCGCATAACGTGTATGCGGGACGCATAATGGTTGCATACACGGACAAATCACTGCCCCATTTTAGGTCAACTATGCGGTCCAATATACGATCCCATTTCGGTTCTGCGGACCGCATAACTGTTGCATTGTTGCCTTTGATTTTTGGGAGGGAGGTTATGCGACGCACTATGCGATCGCATAACGTGTATGCGGACCGCACAATGGTCGCATACCTGGGCAGTGTATTTTGAATTTTGGCCTATCTTGAGGGCCATTCTGCAGTCGATTCTGCGGACCACATGTCAGTAATGCGATCGCATTCCTGACCGTATTCTTGTGTCGGGCCTTATTTTTCTAATTTTTAAAACCCGACCCCAGTTTATTAAAATACCCCTCCCCTTAATTTTTAACCATTTTCTGAACAAAATTAGAGAGAGGGTAGAGAGGGTTCTTGAGAGAGAAAATTTCATCTCTATCTATTGGATTTCCAAAAGTCACTCAGGCCTGGAAATTTTGAGTAATCATCTTCTTCTTCATTCTAACAGGTAAGAATCCCCAACCCTTTTCGTTAGTTTTCAGGTTTTAAACAAAATGGGGGTTCTCATGAATTGATTCTTGAAAATATAAGTTTATACCTTGCATGCATGATCGTTAATGTCCATAATCTAGTAAGAGGAAGTGGGTTGGGGTAAAATTCGCAAATAAGGGGTTGGCAATCTAAGGGGTCACATAACATTCGATAAAATTCTTAAAAGGGTTCAAATTGCATGCATGATTTCCAATTCTGAGTTGAATATGTTTAATTGTTAACTAGATTGACGGTACTAGTCGGTCCGGTGATTTGTGAGTAAAAGTTAAAAAGGAATTTCGACCCCAGGTATGTATGGCTAACTTTAACCTTCGTAGAATCCTCTTGTTGGGTCCGAGTATACGGCATGTGTACCTTGTTTGGAAATATGTGAATTGATTTTTCAAATGTGTTGAGACGTAAGATTCTATTCTCTGATCGTCCTAGTTGACTGTCATGCTACCGTGCTATATGAGGTTGTGAAAAGTGTTTTGATGTGCCTATTTCATTTTGTGCAAAGCTCGTAAATGCTAGAGGGTATCGATATGAAAGTATGTGTAATTAATGAAAGATTTTTAATGTGCCCAAGTGTGGGAATGTATATAATAGCTAAAAAACGTGCATGGTAAGTAATGAAAAAGGGTATTGTGAAATGATGTAAATGAGTTGAACGATTATGGCAACACCATGTACATGAATTACTGCTTGGTGAGAATTATGGTGCCTTGGGCCCAAATAAATAAAGTGTTGATATGAACTTGTGTTCCTTGAAATGATGATTCTTGTGATGTAATTGGTTGTGGTTGTTGTTGTGAAGGTAAATTGTCAGGCGGGGTCGGGTTGCGCGCCGCAACACGAAGTAATAAGGTGTGGGTTGTGGTGATAAGGATGGATTAAATTGTCAGGCGGGGTCGGGTTGCGCCACACAAAGTAATAAGGTGCGGGTTGTGGTGATAAGGGTGGCCGAGGTAATAAGGATGGAATGATCATTATAACTACTGAAATGAAAATCTATGAGCTCTTGAATATGATCATGTTGAAAGGGAAAAAGGAGAGATTGTGAAACTTTTTTGATTTTGGTTGTTTCTTTCCACGTGCATTTATTAATTGGTTCTATTACTGTCTCTTAATTGTGTACTGTTTGATTGTACTTGGAATAAAGTTTGTTCATACATACTAGTACTATTCCACAGTACTAACGTCCCTTTTGCGGGGGCCGCTACATTTTCTTATATGAATGTAGGTGGTTCTACAGCAGGTAATTCAGCCCACCGTCCGTAGTGCCTCCTCTCCTTTCCATCAGCTGTTCTGGTGAGCCCCACTTCCTCCCGGGCCCACGTGTGGCTCATGTCTCCTTATTTTGAGTTTATGGTGTAGTGTAAGGTATAGCCGAGGCCTTGTTACTGACAAGTAGTATATAAACCCTTTTGTATTCGTAGAGGCTCCGTAGACACAATGTGGGTAATGTATACATGTATTTTGGGTAGTAAGTGTACGGTTTGGAATCGTGGTCCACGTTGGTAAATGTTGTATGTATTTCATAAGTAATTGGCATCCTATGTTGGGAATGATAAAAAAGTATAAATGAATTTAAGTCGTAAGTTTATGATTAAGTTATAAATGGTGATTTCACATGAATAATATATATTGAAATTGCGGGGTAACACGTGGGATAGGAAAGGAAAATCAGGTTCGCTTGGCCGGGTTCATTCGGTTGAGTGCCGGTCGTGCCCCTCGATTTTTGGGGCGTGACAGTTCCCGGGTCTCAAACTGAACCAAATTGTTACAACCCATATTCACGTACGTTCCTTCATGTCATAAGTTGGTCGACGTAAATATGAGAAGAGATTATCTTTGAGATGATAAGAAGTTAATCCTATTCGTCATAAATGATACACGAGTGTATACGGGTGATTAACAAGTATTAGAAGTTAAACGAATCAAGGATGTTGTAACCCGTATATTTGGTAGACCTAGGGGTGATTAATATTCTCAAGAGGTGTTGTTTTAAGGTATTGAATCACATAATATCCGTATCATAAGGTCGAAGTCAAATGAGTTATGAAACAAAAGTCGACAAGAGTTGTCACAACTTAGGTTCATAGTTTTACTTAAACTTTAGGTCAAATGTTACTAAGATTTTCTCCCAATATACTTGAAATTACGGAGTGATCTACGCACCAAATTGAATATCTATGATTCTAGTTTCCAGCACATCTAACCGTTCATCAATACGATATCAGAATAGAGATATATTCACCTTTTCACGAGACCGCGCTAAGCACCTCTCTATGGGTCCCACATAGTCGGTTTAAGAGAGATGGATATATATATATAATATGCTTTGAACCCGTTTTAAGTCATTCATTTTCAGTATATTTAGACCTTGAAACCTAGAAACACCCTCTTAAGGTTCTCTCAAGATTCAAGACCCAAACAAAGGGCAAGCAACACAAATCAAGTGTCGGGAATCCCGTGGCGCAAGTAAGTTTCTTGTTTTTCTTGTTGTTTTTGATTTTTTGTTGTTCAAGATCGTGTGGGAGGTTGTTTTAAAGGGTTTATGTCCTTTAAATACTCCCTCAAGTTTTTAATATCAACTCTAACTGATTTCAATCCTTCTAAAGTGATTCTAGTACCGAAAAACCCTAATTGATTGCTAGTTTCGCTTCCCTGTTGTTGTGGCAGCATTGGAGGGATATTTCGTGGAAAATTAAGGTCAAGTTAGAGTTGTTCTTTCTGTTTAAAGGTGAGTAACCTCTTACTCTACATGTATTTAAGATTATCCAAGTTACGGCTAAGTCATTGAAGCTAGAACTTATGAAATATATATCGAAAGGCTTGATAATAATGTTGTTGGTTGGTGGACTATTTTGGGAGGCTCAATATGATGGTGTCGTTTCTCTTATTGTAGATTAAGGAGTCGTGACGTTTGCATAGCTTGAGGTTGGGCAGTATATATACAAGGTATGTGAGGCTATCCCTTTCCTTCTTTTGCACGACTCCGATTGTACATAATGCAATGGACGAGCTTCCAAAGATACTCTAATCTTAGGAGTTAGCAGTACTTACATTATTTTCCTTCTTATGGAATAATTGATGTTGATGTTGCTTTTCTTATTCTTATGTTATCAATGTTGTTGGTACTTCCTGATTCTTATAAGATTCTTGATAAAGA
>ML347989.1:0-46034 GCA_005239505.1 Nicotiana paniculata | reverse complement strand
AGTATCTTGAAAAAGCACGAGAGCTCGTGAGACAATTCAAAACATAGAAGGTAATGCAAATACTTCGAGAGGAAAATGCAGAAGCAGATGCATTAGCTAACCTCGCAGCAGTCACGGAAGTAACAAACAAAGACAATGCAATTGTCATCCAACTATTTCATTCAATGATCGACCAGGACAGGAATGAGGTAACTTTCAACAACTTAACCTGGGACTCGAGAAACGAAATTCTTAATTTTTTGCATGGCACCGTACCTGAAGTCAGGAAAACAGCTCAAGCACTTCACTGCAAAGTTGCACGGTATTGCCTTATTCACAACTCGCTTTATCGCAAGATGTTCGGAGGACCCCTAGCTAAATGCCTATGACCTAACCAAATGGAATTTGTGATGAAAGAAGTCCACGAAGGACACTGTGGAAATCACTTAGGGTCAAGATCCTTAGTGAAAACCCTAATCAAGGTTGGATACTATTGGCCTAAGATGGAAGAAGAAGCCGAAAACTTCGTATCCAAATGTGACAGGTGCCAAAGGTTTTCCAATAACATGCATCGACCAGCGGAATTATTGCATCCAATAATATCCCCATGGCCTTTCATGAAATGGGGTATGGACATAGTGGGACCTCTTCCCACAGCTAAATGACAGCTACGGTTTTTGCTCATGCTAACCGACTATTTACAAAGTGGGTAGAGACATAAGCGTTCAAACAAGTGAGAGAAAAGGAAGTTAAAAGCTTCTTATGGCGGAACATAATATGTCGCTTTGTAATACCAAAAGAAATCGTGTGCGATAATGGCCCACAATTCATAGGCTCGCAAATCACAAAATTTTTCGAAAGTTGGCAAATCAAGCGGATCACTTCAACGTCGTACCACCCCGTGGCTAATGGTCAAGATGAGTCAACGAATAAGGTCATCATCAACCATCTAAAGAAGTGGCTGGATAAAGCCAAAGGAAAATGGCATGATGAGTTACCAACAGTACTATGGGCATACAGAACAACTTCAAAAATAGTCATGGGGGAAACTCCGTTAGCACTTGTTTATGGCTCAGAAGCCTTAATACCTGTGGAGATTGGTTAACCAAGCATAAGGTTATCAACAGCCATGGAGGGAGAAAATGATGAAGAATTGAGGACCAACATGGACCTGCTTGAACCACGAAAGAAGCAGCACTGATACGGATGGCAGCTCAAAAACAAATCATAGACCGTTATTACAACCGTAAAGCTCATCTCAAGTACTTCAAGATTGGGGACTTCGTCCTTAAAAAAGTCTTTCAATCAACGAAAGAAGCAGGTGCAGGAAAGCTAAATCCAAACTGGGAAGGACCTTACAAAATTCGAGGCATAGCTGGGAAAGGCGCCTATGAGTTAGAAGCTATGGACGGCAGAATTCTACCAACAAGTTGGAACGCCATTCACCTAAAGAATTATTGCTTCTAAAGGAAAAGAATACCCGTCAGGTATCACACGTTCAATTTTTTAAATGATAGGCATAAAGCTAACCCATCACCAGATGATGATATTATACCTGCAAAGACGCGAGGAAATAACACAATTTTCGATCTAGGGTTACACTTTCTGATGGACGTTTTAAAAGGGTTAAGCAGTCATCATCTAAAACACTATATACCTTCGAGTCCGGAAGGTTTTTCCTTTTCAGGAAAAGGACCACAAGGAAGGAATAATCAAGTGCTCGAGATTTCATTCTTCAAAGCTCAAACACTTGGGGGACTATGCAGTATGGAAGGCTAAGACGAAGCAAAGAAGACTATCAGAAAGTCAAAAGCTCGAGCCTGAAGACCCATCTACCCAACGAGACAAGTGATACGAGCAGAATCGAAAGAAATCAAAAGAGTCATCCAAATACAAAGCCTAATGTAAAATCCAAAACCTTCGAACATGTTCAGGTTGAAAGGAAAAATATTAGTCACGAGAAAGAAATGTACATCTTTATACTTATTCACAACTGTTGTAACAAAAACAGTTAGGGGTAAAAGATCATCATCAGTATACTCATTCGAAAAACAGTTATCAAATAAAACTGTTATGGATGAAAGAATCCTTGTATTTGTCCAGAAAACTGTTATCAAATAAAAACAGTTACAAATAAGAAAGCATTTCCCTCGTACTTATTAGAAAATGGTTTACAATGAAAACAGTTGCGGGTAAAAACCCCAATATGTATAAAAACTGTTACTAGTAAAAAACAATTGTTCCCTTTTATTAATATCGAAAAACTGTTACCTACGAAAAACAGTTACGAAATACAAGAGTATATCAAATATGTTAAACAAAAACAATTGCAACATGAGTTTTAGAAGATAATCAAACACATGTAAAATGTCATGAAAGTTCAAACAAAAAACTTTCCTTGGAAACATTCTTAAACATGTGTAAAAATTCCTATCACTCTATTGCATTATCATGAAGTTAAGACGTCTTCTTCATGTCAACTATAAAGGGCCCTTTTCCATAGATTATGCCTACTACAAAAAGGCACACATTTAATATGACACCATGCCTATTACAAAAAGGTACGAGTAATCTAAAGCATTCTACATGCAAAACTCAGAGGTAAAACTAAAACCTCGAAAAAAGTCATATTAGCATTAATATATTAAAACGGTAAGAAAAAAACTAAGTATTAACTTATACGTAGCCGTATAGAATTTTTATATATACATTGAGGTGCCCCTAAGTTGTCATTTGGAGACTTTAAAGAATCCAAATTTACCCCCGATGGGAATGGGGGTAACCACCAATTGATACAAAGAAGAAAAAAAGGATGAACCAACTAAAATTCTTCAAGAGAGGGGTTGACTTCACTGGCAGAAGGAGCGGGAGCAACTAGGGATGAAGAGGCACGAGCGACTGGAGTCTCACCATCTGGTGAAGAAAGATTATGACCTTGTTGAGCCTTCTCCATGGATTCCTTGGTTTGAGTTATTTTAGCACTAAGGTCGAAACCATCTTGACTCATTTCTGTCAATGTGTCAAGGCAAGAATTCATGTACGCGCAGATCACATCAACAGCAGCCACCTCTTCAAGATCTTCATAATCCCTTTCCCATACTTGAAGCTCAGCTCTCAATCCTTCATTCTCCATTTCCGCAGCTTCATGGGCGGCCCTTAACGGTACAATCGACTCCTCTAGAGTTTGAGCTTTATCTAAAGCCTTACGAAGATCCTCTTGAGTACAAGTGAGTGATTGCAAAAGCTTGCCTGAGTATTCCTCCTTCTACCCCAACAAGTTTTTCAAGTCTCTAATCTCCTCTGAGGCGCGGGACAACTTCTCAGCAAACGAGGACTCCAGAACACTCTTGTCTTTATCAGCCTGATTGGAAGAAGCCTTCTCTACTTCCAGTTCTGCTGCCATGAGCCTCATCTTCCGCTTCAAGGTACTCATTTCCTCTTTTAAAGCGTCCATGTCAATCCTTAGGCTATCATACTGTGCTTTCCAATTATCAGCATCGGTCTGCAACTCTTTTGTCTCCTGGTCCGTGTTTGAGATCCTCTTCATGAGCTTCATGCCTATAAGGTTAATCTGCAAGAAATAAACCAGTCAGACATGGTAAATTTCATATACGAAAATGAAAGAGGATAACCTGCATCGTACCTTCAAAGAAGTATGCACGACCTCATTGGCCCATGTAAGAGCACCATAGCTGGCTAGCTTAGCTTTCTCAGAGGGACCTATCAAAGGCTTGAGCCACACTTCGGGCTCACCCATTTTCTTGAAAAATATTCCCCTCAGCTGGAACCTCTATTACCACCTGCCGCATCTCTCTGCTGGAAGACCCTACTTCCCTAACGGAAGGCATGGAAGCAGGCAGAGATGAAACAACAACAAGTACAGAAGGTTGAGGAGCTGGAGAAGCCACAGGCAAAAAAGCAGGCACAGAGGGTTGAAGAGTCGAGGAAGTTACGGGAAAAACAACAACAGAAGCCGAAATAGCCAAAGGAACAGATGAGACAGCTTCTCCCAAAGAAGCAGGAAAGACAGCAGCCAGAGGGACATCGTCAGAAGCAAGGTCAACACCTTCATGAATCAGGAAATCCACGGACTTATGAATAGGGGAATATGAAACATCATCAAGAGTAGAGGGCTCAATCACAGACACGGAAGGCAAGGTTTAGGGTGTAAGCTCATCATCTGAAACCACCCGCCTTCTCTGTGGCCTGTGCACTAAAGCACCTTCTTCTTCTTCTTCTTCTTCTTCTTCTTCTTCTTCTTCTACAGAACGAGACTCACCAATCTTCCTCTTCGAGGAAGATGAACCAACAATAATTTCTTGGGCCTGAGCCAAAGACATCTTTGGGATAGATGAAGCACACACCCCACGAGCGGAAAACCCTATTAAAAGGGAAAAAGTTAAACGACAAAGAAAGAATAGACCCGAGTAAGGAAAGAAGCAAGAACAAGAGATTCACTTACGGTGGGTCTTTACATGCCAACCATACCTCCCAGTGAGGTACTTCCAAGATCTCTCTTCTAAAGGAGCAACATACAACAATTTTTCTACCCAATCACGGATACCGGAGACATTCTCAACAGTATCCATGATTGCTAAGAGAAATAGAAACAGATACGGTATTAATAAAACATCTCAAGTCAAAACGAGGAAAATAAATGTGAGATAAAGCATACTCACGTGCACGATCTTCACCTACTAAACCAACAATGGGTACATCAACATACCGGAGGTACCAACCCCTATCCTTATCATCTCCAGGGGTTACCAGCACTCTTTTGCTTCTAGCAGTCAGAGTAAAAACCCCTTCACGAAATAAGGTAGGAGAGTAGAGATGAATAAGATGGTTGAAAGTAAAAGGAACCGAGTCTAAAGAAGCCAAACTCCTAATACATGCGACAACTCGCCACACAAGCGGACCAACTTGTCCTATGACTGGGTCTATGGGGGGTCTAAACCCTAGAGTGAAAGGGTACGTATAAACAAAAGAATATCCCGTCTTGTAAGACGTTATTCGCTGATTACTATTCGGAATATAGACAGGGAAATCAGGCCTCCAAAAACACTCCCTACGAACAAGGGAAATATGTCCCTCAGTTATAAGAGTTGGATACCTTTCAACACTCTCAAGGGAAGAAGATTGGTCTACAAGAACTTAACTATCTCTAGCAAAAACAAACTCAGCAGGGACAATTTCATCAACTCCAGATTCACGAAGGCGTTCACCTCTACCTCTAGACAAAGACCGAGAAACCCTAAACCTTGAAGAAACTAGAGATCTAGTAGAAGGAGAAGGAACTATCTGAGAAGAAGAGGAGCCCCTCGAAGGAATAGATCCTAGACTTCTAAGTCTACCACCCCTCCGACTCCTAGTCGGAGCAGAAGATGGCTGGCGTTAAATTTTCAATATCTATTACTCCCCGAGGTAGGTTTGAAATGGAAGTGACACGTGGTATGAGCATTAAATGGAAGTGACAAATGACGCCTATGGTGCAGAGAAGGATACAATGTTTCGAGGAAAAGCGGCGGCAAAATATTCCCGCCATAAATGAATATCCACTTACCAAATATTAATCGATAAATATATGGTAAGTGGGGGGACTATCTGTATTGGTAAAAAAGAGTTTCACACGTAAGCCAACTTTTGACAACTCAGCCAGTTACGTGGACACAGGAGAACGCGGCAGCTGGATGTGATTCTTTGAAGAGGTACGGAACAAAGAGGCATGATTCAATAAACCCTCGAGCTTATCAGCCACAGAAAACTCAACCTGATCAAAACAGGGAAGAGGCACGGTCAGAATGAATCTAGACAATGCTACGGGCAGATTCAAGGGCCCACAATTGATTACTCGAACGTTATGTAACTGTACCCAATTACCGTTATCCTTTGTAACGCCTAATTAATGTCATAATTTGCCATTAATGAGCAACCATAGCAAGAGTTGTACGTTATATCAAAGAATCTCTTATATAAGGGAGTGGAATACAGCTTGTAAAGACATCTGATTCTCGAATATAATTGACTTCGCTTTTCTATATTTCTGCAATATTGTCTATTATTTATTGTTCTCTATTTCCTTGATTATCAGTAACCCGTGTTCATCCTAAATAGCTTTAGTCAAAGGGTCTAATTCTTTGGTTAAACAATTAGGTCCATATTTTTGTTCTGGAACTCGGTATAGGTCCATATTTATGACGTGTCTGCCAAATTTGTTGTAAAATGAAAGTGATTTGATGTGACTCGGACGTATGGTCGTTAAAATACAAATTCTTAAGTTTCATTAAAAAATTTACTTGATTTGGTTTCTGATTCATAGTTCTAGATGTTACTTTGGATATTTGATCGCACAAGCGAGTTCGTATGAGGTTTTTGGACTTGTGTGCATGTTTAGTTTGGAGCCCCGAGGGCTCGGGTGAGTTTTGGCTAGCCTACGAACCATTTGAACTTAGACAATTTCTGGTTTCTTGATCTTTTGTTGTATCTGGTGTCATGTGCTTCGCGATCACAAAGCCTTTCTCGCGATCGCGAAGGGGAGTTGCGACAGGGGAGGTTTTTCTTCATTGTGAACGCAATAGTTGGGTCGCGAACGCCGAGTGTTGGGTTTTTACCCTTCACGTACGCGCCACCTTTTCACGAACGCATAGGGGATTGGTCCTAGGAAGGGGAAACTGACTGTTACTCTTTGCAAATGCGGCACTGGGATCACGAACGCGGGGCAGGTGGGTGCAAGCCTTCACGAACGCGAAGAGTAATCCTTGAACATGTAGGCCAATGAGTTGTTGTGGTTCACGATCATGTCAAGCCCTTTGCGAACGTGAAGAAGGCTTGGCGCCAGTGATTTAAAACAGTCCAAAAACGAGATTTCTTCCATTTTTCATAATCTCTCCATTAGAACTCGGATTAGAGGCGATTTTGAAGAGAAAACTCAACACCAATTCATAAGTTTGTACACTTTAACTCATTTTCTTCCATTTCTAACATCACCCATTAATTTCTATCTCTGATCTTTGTTATTCCATGGTAGAAAACTAGGGATTTAGGAAGAATTGAGATTTTTTGCAAATTCGGTATTTAGACCTCAAATTGAGGTCGGATTTCAAGACTAATTACATAATCGAGATCGGGGGTGAATGGGTAAATGGATTTTGGTGTGAACCTCGGGTTTTGACCAAGCGGGCCTGGGGTTATTTTTTGACCTTGTGGGAAAAGTGTAAATATCCTATCTTCATGTATTCTAGTTGATTCCCTTAATATTATTTGATGTTATCGAGTCGATTATGGTTATATACGAGTGGTTTGGAGGCGGATTCTAGAGGAAAGGACCCGGTAGAGCTCTGAATTGACTGCGAAGTGAAGTAAGTGTCGTGGTTAACCTTGACTTGAGGGATTAAGTTTTGTTTGCCTATTTGCTACATGTTTAAAATATTGGGTTATAACGGATATGTGAGGTGACGAGTACTTATGTGTTGTTATTGGGTTAAAGCATACGGGCGATACTTGCTTATTGTAATTCATTTCCTTCTTTGATTATGATATCCATACTTAGACTAGTTTCTTACTTAATTGATCGTATTTCCTCATTTATGAAATATTTGTAATTATCAAGATTTATTGGAAGTTGAGGTTTGGTATTGTGGAACCGTTGTTGACGTGAGGTTTATTCTTGCTTATTCTTCCCCCCCAAATGTTATATATATTTGGATACATGGTAAGTGTAACGACCCGACCGGTCATTTTGAGCTCTAGCGCGTCGTTCAGCGGTGTGAAGTCGTGAGCATATCCATTTTAGGTATTATGACTTGTAGGTGTGGTCGGAAAGTTTAGAGTTGATTTGGAAAGAAAATTCTCATTTCAGAAGCCTTAATTTGGAAGAATCAACTAATATTGGAATTTTGAGTAAACGAACTCCGAATCAGTATTTGAAGGTTCCAGCAGGTTCGTATGATGATTTCGGACTTGGGCGTATGTTCGTATCGGGTTTTGGATAACCCGGGAGCGTTTTGACGTATATTGTGAAAGTCAGCATTTTTGAAAAATTTCCTAAGTTTAGCTTGAAGCGTATTTCAGTGATGTTGATGTCCATTTGGGATTCCAAGTCTGGGAATAGCTTCGTACTGTGATTTTGGAGTTGGGAGCGCGATCGGAAGTGAATTTGGATGTTCGTAGGTCATTTTGAAGTCATTTGGCTAAAGATAGAAATTTGAAGGTTTTTGAGAAATCCGACCGGAAGTGGAAGTTTTGATATCGAGGCCGGAATGCAATTCTGAAAGTTGGAGCAGGTCCGTAATGTCAAATATGACTTGTGTGTAAAATTTGGGGTCAATCGGACATGATTTGATAGGTTTCGGCATCGGATGTAGAAGTTGGAAATTTCTAAGTTCATAAAGTTGGGATTTTGGTGAGATTCATGATTTCGATGTTGTTTGATGTGATTTAAGGCCTCGATCAAGTCCGCATTATGTTTTGGAACAGGCTGGTATAGTTGGACGGGGTCCTGGGGTCCTCGGGTGGATTCCGGGTGGTTAACGGATCAAGTTTGGGAGTTTGAAGAAGGCTGAGGTTGTTGTCATCTGGTGTGACCGCACCTACGAGGATTTGGCCGTAGGTGCGGCTATGGTACGGCTATGGCACCGCAGGTGCGGCTATGGCGCTGCAGGTGCAAAGGATGGATGGTCTGGCTGGGAGCGTAGGTGCGATGGCATTTCCGCACCTGCGAAAACGCATATGCAGATAGTGGGGCGCAAGTGCGATTTTGGACTGGAGTTGAGGCAGCCGCAGGTGCGGAGGTAGGACCGCAGGTGCGTAATCAAGGCTGGGCAGAATGTTTTTAAACCGTGAATTGTTCTCCATTTCTTCATTTCTTCTTTGGCTTAGGCGATCTTGGAAGGCTTCAAAGAGAGGATTTCTTCATGAAATGTCAAGGTAAGTAACTCGTTCATGCTTCTAAGTTAAATACAAGATTATATTCATGGATTAGGCATGAAAATTGATTGGAAATTTGGAGAATCTTAAAGAAACCTAGAAAATGGAAATTGGATTTTTAGCCACGAATTGAGCATAAATATTTGAGTAAATTGTATATTTGAGTTAGCAAGGTTATGGGTAGAATATATCTTCGAGAAATTTCGGATTTCGGGCATGTGGGCCCGAAGGAATTTTGGTCATTTCTCTAAGCCGGGTTGGAAAATTATATAATTTGGAATTGTTGCAAATATTAGAGTATATTTTTAGTGGTTCGTCGTTGTTTGGATAGTTTCGGAGCGTTGTGCGACATTTGGAGTCATCGGAAGGGCTTGGAGGTCGGTTATGGAATTTCGGAGCGAGGTAAGTCTCCTTTGTAACTTTGTGAGAGGGAATTGTCCCCCTAGGTGAATTAATTAAGTATATGTTATTATCTTCGGGGGCTACATACGCACGAGGTGACGGGAGTCCGTGCGTGCTACTATTATGCCTTGTCCGTGTAGTCTAGGACCCACTAGCATGCCTTACGTGTTGTACCTCAGTTCAAGTAAAAACCCTTGAAAAAGAACCGCAACACAAAACAAATCAAGTGAAAATTATTACACAACCTGAAAAACTAAAACAGAAAAAATAAAAGACATATTTATTTAAATCTTCTATTTTTTTAGGAATTTTTTTTCCTACCTTAACCCCTCAAGAAAACAGTCAAAGAGATCATTCATCGGGAAAAGACTAAATTTTTAAGGAAAAATGACGAAAAAAACACAAAGATTAAAAAAAAAACACATATTTACATCTCCACCCCACACTTTAAATTGTTGGCATGTCCCCATGACACTCAAGTAAAATGTCACGACCCAAAATCCATTAGGTCGTGATGGCGCCGGACATCATTGTCAGACAAGCCAATCATTAATTAATTGAAACAATTTCCTGATTT
The DNA here is from genome assembly GCA_005239505.1 of Nicotiana paniculata. NCBI lineage: Eukaryota > Viridiplantae > Streptophyta > Magnoliopsida > Solanales > Solanaceae > Nicotiana > Nicotiana paniculata. The sequence goes on along the minus strand of ML347989.1, from coordinate 36,151 downwards.
TAACATTTATGAAAAACATTTCCTTTCACTTTATTACATATTAACTAAATAAAATCTGCCAAGTAAAACAATAGTTTAAACATTACCCTTTTTCAAATATATCTCAACACATCCCAGAACCCGGTGTCACAAGTACATGAGTAATTTCTAAGAATTTATACAATCATCAGAAAGCCTGTCCGAAATACAAATTGGACTAGGAAATTTAAAATGAAAACAAATACAGAATGAGGGAGACTCTGTCAGCTGTGGATCGCCTCCGGATGATGCAGCTCGCCTAAGTCTCCGAATCCTCCACATTTCTATGAATGTACCTGTGAAATAAAAATGTACAGCAAGTGTAGCATGAGTACAAAAATAATGTGTACTCAGTAAGTCGCCCACCTAACCTCAGAGTGGTAGTGACGAGAGGTCGAATTAGAACTCACTAGGGGCCATCAACTTAATTAACAGCATAAGATGGGCACGATAGGCATGTAAAGGTAGTAAAGCAGCATATATATAAAGCACTGAAATCCAAGCAAATACTGGAAATAAACAAACATTTACCACTTTCTCAATATTTTCCAAAATATCTTAAATAAACAATTTCCTCTTTGTTTTCCCCCAAATATCATAAATCCACAATTTCTTTTTTATTTTCCCCAAATATCTTATTACTTCAAAATTATGAAAAATATTTATCAATTTAGCATGCGCATACGGGATAAGAACAACCGGCCTGAACCATCATAATAATCAACTATGTGCACTGCCGAGGATCGAATGGCCCGTACCAAAAGTGCACCTCTCAATAAAATACTCATGTATATGCACTGCCGAGGATCGAACGGCCCGTACCAAAAGTGCAAATAATCATCTATGTGCACTGTCGAGGATCAAACGGCCCGTCCCATAAGTGCACCTCTCAAATAATAATCATGTCTATGCACTGCCGAGGATCAAACGGCCCGTACCAAAAGTGCATTTTAAATCCCCTGTGGCGTACGGCCCGGTCCCATGAGAATGGGGGAAATAACACTGCGCTCGCGGAATATAAATTGTGAAGCGGGCACATGCAGACATGCACAATCAATAATCCACCCCGAATACGTCGGGAACACAAATACTCAAGTAAATGACCGATTTTCTCTTTTAAAAACAACAAAATAGTATTTAAATCCTTTTTCAAATTCACTTGCCAAGTTTTTATAATGTTTAATGATACAACCTTATCCGGAAATACAATTGCCCGCGAAGGAAATCAATTCTCTTTTTAGATGCTTAAGAAAATAAACTATAATCTTCTTTAATCATTCAATTACAATTTCGATTATATTAGTAGTCTAATACTACAGACAAGATCACAGGTACAACAGGTAAGGCATGCTAGTGGGTCCTAGGCTACCGGACATGGCATAATAGTAGCTACGCACGGACTCCCGTCACCTCGTGCGTACGTAGCCCCCGGAGATAGTAACACATACTTAATTAGTTCATCTAGGGGGACAATTCCCCCTCAAGAAGTTATAAAGGAGACTTACCTCGCTCCGAAGTTCCAATACCGGCTTCCAAGCCCTTCCGACGACTCCAACGGACGCACAACGCCCCAAAACTATCCAAACAACGACAAACCAATGAAAATATATTCTAATACTTGCACCAATTCCAAATTATATAATTTCCCAACTCCGCTCAGTGAAATGACAAAAATGCCCTCGGGCCCACATGACCGGACCCATAGCGTTACTAACTCAAATATTCATGCTCAATTCGTGCTAAAAATCCAAAATACAAATTTTTAGGTCTTTCCTCGAAAATCCCAATTTTTCTACCTATTTCCATCTCTAATTCATGCATATAGTCTTGTATTTAACTTAAAAATGGGAGGAATTTACTTACCCAGACATTGCATGAAGGAATTCTCTCCTGAAGCTCCTCCAAAATCGACCATAGCAAGGAAGAAATGAAGAAATAGCCACAAATTCCGTTTTAAATTGAACACAACCCAGGAAAACCTTCTGTGAGATCGCACACAATTAGCCGCGATCGCACAGGCCAAGTATGCTGCCCAGAACACCCTGTGCAATCGCACAGTACCAGCTGCGATCGCACAAGCCAAAACATGAAGCCTTATATTTTTACTTTGTGTGATCGCACAGCAATAGCTGCGATCGCATAGACCAATGCAGCAGCCCCCAAAATCCTCCTCTGCGCGATTGCATACATCCTTGTGCGATTTCACAAGCCAAATTACCAGTCCCTCTAATTCCTTCTCCGCGATCGCACCTCTAGGGCTGCGATCGCACTAAACCCCCAAAACACTAGAAAGACAGTAGCACAAAAACACTTGAAAACAACCCGGAACCACCCCGAAACACACCCGAGGCCCTCGGGAACCCGTCCAATCATACGACTCAGTCCCATAATCTCACACGGACTTATTCGAGCCTCGAAATCACATCAAACAACGCCGAAATCACGAATCGCACTAAAATTGAAACTTTATGAACTTAGAAATTCTAACTTTAACATCTGACGCCGAAACCTACCAAATCACGTCCGATTGACCTCAAATTTTGCACACAAGTCATATTCGACATTACGGACCTGATCCAACTTCCGGAATCACATTCTGACCCCGATATCAAGATTTTCACTTCCGTTCGGATTTCTTAGCCAAATAACTCCAAAATGACCTACGGACATCCAAATTCACTTCCGATCGCACTCCCAACTCCAGAATCACCATACGAATCTATTCCTAGACTCAGAATCCCAAACAGACATCAAAATCACTGAAATGCACTTCAGGCCAAACTTAGGAAATTTCTTCAAAAAAATGCTGACTTCCACAATATGCATCGAAACGCTCCCAGGTTATCCAAAACTTGATCCACACATACACCCAAGTCCGAAATCATCATACGGACCTGTAGGAACTTTCAAATCCTGATTCGGAGGTCGTTTACTCAAAATTCCAATCTTAGTTGATTCTTCCAACTTAAGGCTTCTGAAATGAGAATTTTTTTTTCAAATAAACTCTAAACTTTCTAAAATTCAATTCCAACCACACCTACAAGTCATAATGCCCTAAATGGATCTGCTCACGACTTCAAATCGCTGAATGATGCGCTAGAGCTCAAAACGACCGGTCGGGTTGTTACGTAAAAAGTAAGAGGTAAAGGAAACTTCCATGAACTTTTTTTTGTTTTTTGAGAAATGATGAACTCCACCCCTAATTATGAATTCATTCCTCGTTTCTGCTTCTTGGAATTATAGAGCTCGTTAGTCCAAAGTACTCTGAGGATATCTACAAAACCCTCTCTTTTTTCTTTCTTGGTCTCTTTTTGAGCGAATTGTTCCTATAGGATCATCTTAAACTTGTTCATGCATTCTTTCGCATGACCAATCCATGTATCTTCGTGTAAATCCCCAAAAATAAAATCCACATGATCAAGGTTAGAATAAGTAAATAAATAATAAATGTCATGTGAATATTTGAGGTATGTCCAAGTCCATTTGTTTCTCATTCATTTCTACTAAAGGTTGTAAATGTGAAAATGTTGCTGGGGTTTGAACTCTTCTTTCATTGCTTCACAATCAACCAAAGTCTCATCTTCACTCATCTTAATTAAATTAGAGTGTTCTTGAAGAGTAGCAAGTTCTCTCTGTGGATGATCATCCTCTTGGGTAAGCTCATTCTCACAGGGTATCTCCTCCATATATTCACCGTCACAACGCAACGGGATTTTTGAAAGTATACTTACTATTCGACCAACTTGCGTTGTTAGGTTCTTAATGGCTTCATCATTTTGTATAAATCTCTCTTCAACACTATTCATAAACTTATACATAAGCTCTTCTAAACTACCATTCTCCTCTTGAGGTGGTTTTCTCACTTCGCTTTTGTTCCAGTCATAATCAGAGTATTCATTCCATTCAGAGTTTGAATATGGTCACATGAAACCTCATACCTGTAAGAACTAGAAACAGAGTGAGACTTTTCAAAAGATGAACCATATGAAGAATATTTACGTGCTTGACAGTCAACCCATAGGTTATTTCCTCTATATTTAAAACAAATAGCAGACTTGTGATAATTTTCAGTTGCTAATTCTGCAACCATTTTCTTAGGTTGGTTGTGCTCCATCTTTACAGCACTTGAGTTCAACGTCAGGACTATTTCTTCAAGGTTTCTCCCTAGCACTTTGTCAGGTGCTACCAAAAAAACTTTGAAAATAAGTTAACTAATAAAATAAATTAAAAAGAAAAAAAAATCTCGAATTAGCACCAAAAATTATTTTGAACACTATTGATTGTCCATCCTCAGCAACGATGCCAAAATTTGATGAGAGCAAAACACAATACGAAATTAATGCTCGCTAGCCAAAGATAGTATAGTTTAATTATCGTCTCCACAAGGATTGTATTTAAATAATGTTCAAGTAATTTTTGGCATAAACGTTATTCAAGATGATCAACACTTGATTTGAGGTAATTAACTACTAAATTAAGATTACGACTAATTGAAATTGATCAAAGAGAGTGAGAGTTAAACTAAAACAGATCGCAAGCAAAATGAGAAATAAGGGTCATGACATGATATGTGCAAGATAGTTATTCGGGATTTAACTCTGCTTAAATTCATTTTTAATGTTCTAATGATACTCACGAATTCACTTAATAATTAGTTTAAACATAACATCAATATTCCTCTCTCGATTAAATCTGAACTCTACAAAATAAACTAATGTGAAGCACTAGGAAGATATGCAAGAACACGTTAATGGGATAGTCTTTAGGAAAATGTCTCTCGAATATTCTCCTAACTTGGTTTAATCAATAATTCAAAACTCGATCATTTAGGAGAATAATTAAATTAAACCAAAACAAATAATGCAAAATTAATCACCCAAAATATTCCTCTTTCGATTAAACAAACTGGTGAACAAATCCGCAATCAATTCACAGCACCATAAAACAAATTCCATGCAATTAAACTAGAGTTATCACAAATAATTTTAAGAGCATACGAAATATCAAAGACAACTTTACGATAAAAAATCTCGTATTGAACCGATTGTTGGCAAGAGAATTGATGAAATCTAGTGTCTTCAAGCCGTGGTAGCTCTCTAATACTCTCCTAGGTCAAATCCTCCTTTAAAAAATATGTTTACCATGTATGTATGCCGAGTATAGGTGGACCTAGACCAAAATACCCTCTCTAAGCCGAAGTGAGATTAGCTGGGAAAAAATTACACAAGCGTGCCGCTCTAGGCGATGCGTTGCGCGTCGCACTAGTGGGAATTTCTAGAGGACTTGTTTCCTCTATGTATGATGCATGAACATAACTTTTGGCTGTCACCATGTGGGACGTCACTAAGCCAACAATTCTTACCAAGTTGGAAATGCAATTCAATTGCATTTTTTCTAAGGCAGGCATCATCAATCACGCCGGCCTTGAGCGATTTTCTTTTATTTTTCATATGTATACTCGGTTCTCGATATCGAACTTGATTCCGGATTTAATTCTCAAACTTTTACTCAGACTTTAAATTTCTTTTTACTTATTTTAGTTCCAAAAATACGTCTTAGCTCGGAATCACCACTTACACACTAAAAAAGACATAATAGTATAAATTATTCACATTGTAGCTCAAACATAATTAAAGTATAGTCAAATAATAGGTGCAAAGTGTCAAAAAACTCGTAGTATTAGACTACAATCAATATTAGTGGATATTACATTAAGATTAAAAAAACTAAGGGGAAAATCTGAAAACCTTGAATGTACATGTTCAGTGCAATTGTCTGTTTACCTATAGTGCTATGGAAAATATGCCAAAGGCTGATTAATATAAAAGATTAATACAATTTCTTATGTGTTTTAACAAAGTGTACATTTTAGTAAGGGAAAGTGTTTTGACTGAAAAATTACAATAAAATGTTTAAATCTCAATAATATTTATCCTGCGTTATACAACTCGAAAAAAGTCTCTACCTTTACCTAAAGGTCCTACAACGGCCCAGTCTGCCGTTTTGAGTATTTTAACCTTGATCCCCTATTTTTTACCTCCTCTATGTAATATTGTAGTTATGTGACTTGCCGGGGGTGTTTGGTCTTGATTTCGGGCGAGTTTCGGAGTGGAATAGGACATATAGTCCCTAAGTTGGAGCCTTGAGTTGAAATAGTTTACCGTAGCTTGAATTTTGGGTAGACAACTCCGCAATGGAGTTTTCATGGTTCCTATAGCTCCTTATGTTTATTTTAGACTTAGGAGCGTGTTCGAATGTTGATTTGGAGGTCCATAGGTCGTTTCAGCGTGAATTGGCGAAAGTGAAGGTTTGGAAGATTTGGAAAGTTTGACACAGAGTTGACTTTATTGATATCAGGGTCAGATTTTGATTCTAAAAGGTGGAATAGGTCCTTCATGTCTTTTACAACTTGTGTGCAAAATTTGAAGTCATTCAAAGTTAGTTTGGTATGAACCGACACTTATTTTGGAATTCAGAAGTTCATAGTTTTATAGGCTTGCATTGGGTTGCGATTCGTAGAATCGATATTGTTTGATGTGATTTTTAGACTCTAGTAGGTCCATTATGTGTTTTTTAACTCATTGGTATATTTGGAAAGGGTCCTGTGTGCTCTGGGGGGTCCGAGGGTGATTCAGATTGAATCTAGAACAAGTTTGAACCTTGTTTGATTGTTGAACTGTTGTTAGGACTGGTGCAATCACTCCTGCGCATTTTTGGTCGCAGGTGAGGCATCGCAAAAGCGGCTCTCAAACCACAGAAGCGAAGATGGACTTGCCCAACTAGGATCGTAGGTGCGAGGAGTTTTCTGCATCTGTGAGTCCGTAGGTGGGGAGAAGTGGTCGCAGATGCGGACTGGGCTAACTTGGTCTATTTTTGTAGAAGCGGGCTTTTGCCCGCAGAAGCGCGTTTTAATCCGCATAAACGGAAGTGAAGAAGAGCGTTTGGTCCGTAGAGGTCAAAAATCATAGCCTAAGTGGAAACCACACTTGCGATGGTTTTTTCGTAGGTGAGGCATCGCGGGTGCGTTTAGAAGGCTGTAGATGCGAAATCCCTGGGCAGAAAAGGGGTTCCCGAGCGTTTGAGTTTCATAATCCATTTTTTGACCTAGAGAGATCGGTTTGTGGTGATTTTTTGGGAGATTTTCAAGGAAATCATTGGGGGTAAGAAATCCTAACTCTGTTTTGGTTAAATTACACGAATCTATTGTTAATTGCATCATTTAATTAGAGATTTGAGTTAGAAATTTAAGGAAAAATTGTGAAAACTTATTATGCTAAAATTTGGGGATTTGATAGGTGATTTGAGGTCGGATTTGAGTAATTATTGTATGGTTGGACTCATTATAGAATAGGTGTTCAGACTTTGTAATTTTGGTCCGGTTTCGAGATGCGGGCCTGGGTTGACTTTTTGAGTTAACTTTTTATTTATTTGCAAAGGTCGTAATTTTTTGTTTGAAATAGTTTCCTATAGTTTATTTTTATGGTATGAAGTTGTTTTGGCTAGATTCGAGTCATATGGAGACGGATAATCGAGGAAAAGGCCTACTAGTGGATTGAGTTAGCGTGTTTTGAGGTAAGTATTTTGCCTAGCTTTATGTGGGGGAAATTACCCCATAGGATTGGTATTGTTTGTGATAATTATAATGTGTGAAAATCGTGTACGCAAGGTGAAGAGTGTATGCACTGTCTAAATGTGAAATATTTAACGGTTTTAGCTATGTAGATTCCTTTCATGCCTTAATTGAGTTACCTTAACATGTTATAGTCATCATTTCTAGTCTATCTCCACATGCTCTACTTGTCTTATCTCTTACTTGTTAATTTGTCCTACATGTTTAGTTAAAGTTATTGTTGCTTCCTCTATTTCTTATTCATTATTTAACCGTGCATGCTTTACTTGAAGTCGTTGTTCTTGGAATATCTTGTTGATGAAACTGATATTGAGTTATAAAGGTCGTGATTCACATTGAGGCAAAGTGTTAAGTAGTGAAATACTAATCTATTGAGTTATTCACTTCTGGTTGTTATTGTTGAGACTCTTGTGTACATTATGGTTAGCTACGAACTCTTTATTGTGAAAACACTTTTATCGTTGATTTCTGGCAAGTTGTGATATTGGGAACTTGAGGTATACTTGCCGGCGTCCACAGGCCTCGGAATCCCCTCTACCTAGATTATTCTATTTTCCCTATCCTTTTATAGACATTGATGTATAGGGTTATTAAGTACTACTATTTAGAGCTTGTGACTTGTATTCGCCAGGTTTTTGGAAGTTGTATATACTGAGTTACAGAGTTGCTTTATATTAAATTGTTGAGTATTTGAGAGTTATTTGTCATTTCAGTTATATTTTGCATGTTTTCTTAGGCTTACCTAGTATTAAAGACTAGGTGCCATCATGACATCCTAAAGAGGAGAATTGAGATCGTGACAAGTTGGTATCAGAGATCTAGGTTCATAAGTGTTGTGAGTCACAGGCAGGTTTAGTAGAGTCTCGCGGATCGGTACGGATACGTCTATACTTATCTTCAGGAGGCTATGGAATTGTTAGGAAGATCTTCACTTCTTGATTTCTTATCGTGCGAATTTTTTGACTTCGAAATTCTAAATCTCTTTCTTTCTATTCTCTCATAGATGGTATGGACACACACAGCTAGATCAGAGGATCAGACACACGCATCCCCTGCTAGAGCCGCGAGAGGCCGAGAACGGGCACATGGTGCAGACAAAGCACCTGCCCGAGCTGATACAAAGGAGCCAACACTAGCTCCAATCGGAAGGCAGGCACCTGAGTCGCCTGTTACTACCCCTGAACTTCAGGAGAATCTCACCCAGTTTTTGAGCATGTTTGGTAATCTAGCTCAGGTTGGGTTGATCCCATTTGCTCCTGCTATATCTTAGGCCGGTGGAGGAGCAAAGATTCCCTCATCCCACACCCTAGAGCAGCGGGTCCAAGTTTACCAGGTCCCAGAGGTCATACCAGTGTAGCCGGTTTCCCAGTTTAGCCCGAGGTTATGGCATCAGCTTGTGAGGGGGATCAACTCAGCCTCGAGAGGTACAAGAAGTACCACCCTCATACTTTCAGTGATTTGGCTTCAGAGGATGCTCAGGGTTTTCTTGAGGAGTGCCACCATATCCTCCGTATTATGGTTATTGTGGAATTGAGTGGGGTTGCTTTCAATACATTCCATCTTAAGGGAGCGGCTTATTGGGTAGCCCGACCAAGGCAGCTTCAGTCATCTGGGCTCAGTTCTCAGAGATGTTCATAAAGGAGTTTTCTCCCCAGAGCCTCCGTGATGCATGGCGCGCACAGTTTAAGCAGTTGTGCCAGGGTGATATGACCATATTAGTGTATGCTATCAGGTTCAGCGAGTTGTTCTGACATGCACCAGGTTTAGTCTCCACAGTCCGAGAGTGAGTCCATCGATTTATCAAGGGGATGAACCACAATATTAGATTCAGCATGGCTCGAGAGTTGGAGACTGACATCTAATACCAGTAGGTAGTGGAGATCGTTAGGAGATTGGAGGGTATGTGGGCTCGGGAGAGAGAGGAGAGGGAGGCCAAGAGCCTCGAGATTCTGACACATATAGTGGTGCATGTGCCCCAGTTGCAGCCCGTCATGGTAGAGGCTATGTGAGTCGTCCTATTCATTTATCACTTCTAGCTTCCAGCGGTATTCCGGTCTCTCCAGGCCTCTGGTTGCCCATTATGAACCGCCATTATCTAGTGCACTTCCTGCAAGGGGTGCTTTCAGCAGTCAGTCCAGCCGATCGGGCCCGAGCCAGTTTCAGCAGCCACGTCCTCTAAGAGATTGTTTGAGTGTAGTGACACTCATCATATGGTGAGGGACTACCCTAGACTCAAGAGGGGTGCACCTCCACAGACTACTCAGGACCCACGTATTCCACAGGGCCCTTAGGCTTCTCAGGACTTGGTTACTGCACCAGTTTCCACTCCACCCGCATAGCCAGCTAGAGGTGGAGGTCGGGAAGGTAGAGGTCTCCCTAGAGGGGGAGGCCAGGCTAGATGTTATGCTCTTCTTACTAGGACGCAAGCGGTTTCATCTGACTCAGTTATCACATGTATTGTTCCGGTTTTTCATAGAGATACATCAGTCTTATTTGATCCAAGATCCACTTATTACTTTGTATCATCTTACTTTGCTCCATATTTGGGTGTATCCCATACTTCTTTGAGATCTTCTTTATGTGTCCATGCATGTGGGAGATTTCATTATTGTTGACCGTGTGTATCGGTCGTGTTTAGTTATTCTTAGTGGTTTTGAGACCAGAACATATCTATTGTTGCTCTTTATGGTAGATTTTGATATCATTTGGGCATGTATTTGTTGTCTCCCTATCATGTTATTAATGATTGTCACGCCAAGACGGTGACATTGGCTATGCCAGGTTTGCGGCGGTTGGAATAGAAGGGTACTTTAGATTATGTTCCTAGCAGGGTGGTGTATAGAATATGTGAGAGATGTCAGCGTTGATACTCTTACGTTGAGTCAGCTCTGGTAGTGAGAAATTATTCAGATGTATTTTTGGTGGATCTTCCAGGCATGACGTCCGTTAGGGATATCAATTTTCGTTATGATTTATTGTCGGGCACTCAGCCCATTTCCATTCCACCATATTGTATGGCCCCTGTGGAGCTAAAGGAGTTAAAGGAGCAGTTGCAAGAGTTGCTTGATAAGGGCTTCATTCGGCCTAGTGTGTCACCTTGGGATGCTCCGATCTTGTTTTTAAAGAAGAAGGATGGTTCTATGCGCATGTGTATTGATTATTGACAGTTGAAAAAGTTTATAGTGAAGAACAGGTATCCATTGCCATGCATTGATGACCTATTTGATCAGCTACAGGGTGCCAGAGTGTTCTCAAAGATTGATTGCCGTCAGGCTACCATCTGTTGAATATTCAGGAACCAGATATTCCAAAGACTGCCTTCAGGACTCGATATGGTCATTATGAGTTCCTTGTGATGTCAATTGGGATGACCAACACACCCGCAACATTCATTTACTTGATGAATAGTGTATTCCATCCCTATCTTGACACATTCATCATTGTGTTTATTGACGACATCTTGGTGTACTCTCGGAGCTGGGAGGATCATGAGCAACACTCGAGGACCGTGCTCCAGACCTTGAGAGAAAACAAGTCGTATGCAAAATTTTCAAAGTGTGAATTCAAGCTTGATTTGGTGGCATTTTTGGGTCATGTAGTGTCGAGTGAGGGGATCAACGTAGATCCAAAGAAGATTGAAGCAGTGCAAAGTTGGCACAGACTGTCTTCAGCTAATGAGATCCAGAGTTTTCTTGGTTTGGTAGGGTATTATCGTCGATTCGTTGAGGTTTTCTCATCTATTGCTGCATCTATGACCAGATTGACCCAAAAGGGTGCTCCATTCAGGTGGACCAAGAAGTGTGAGGAGATCTTTCAAAATCTCACGACTGCTTTGACTACAGCCCTAATATTGGTGTTGTCTATGGGTTCGGGGTCTTACACCGTGTACTGTAATGCGTCACGTGTTGGCCTCGGTGCGGTGTTGATGCAAGGCAGTAAGGTGGTTGCCTACACGTCCAGACAGCTGAAGGTACATGATAAGAACTATCATGTCCACGACCTCGAGTTAGCAGCTATTGTTCATGCCTTGAAGATTTGGCGGCACTATTTGTACTGTGTCCCTTGTGAGTTCTATCTGAACACCGGAGTCTACAGCATCTGTTCAAACAGAAGGATATTAACTTGCAGCAGTGGAGATGGTTAGAGTTGGTTAAGGACTATGATATTACCATTCTATATCATCCCGGAAAGGCCAATATGGTGGACGATGCCTTGAGTCAAAAGACGGAGAGCTTGCCAGTATCCATCATCCCTGACCGAGGTACATTGTTTACATCGCGATTCGAGAAGTCCGTACAGTGAGAGTTGGGCACACGGGTTGAGTTGAATATAACATTCCACCTCAGATAGTCTGAGCCCATTATTCAAATATTGGACAATATTCTTCATGCTTGTGTGATAGAGTTCGGGGGTTCTTGGGATCAGTTCTTGCTCCTTGCGGAATTTTCCTACAACAACATCTACCGGTCTAGCATTCAGATGGCTCTGCATGAGGCCTTGTATGTGAGGCGATGTTTGTCTCCAGTGGGTTGGTTTAAGCCAGGTGAGGCTAGGCTATTGGTTATTGACCTGGTTCAGGATTCTTTGGAAATGGTTAAGATTCAAGATCGGTTTCGCACAGCCCAATCTAGATAGAAGAGTTATGCAGATCGGAAGGTTCACAACATTGCATTCATGGTTGGGAAGCGGGTCTTGCTCGGGGTTTCACCCATGAAGGGTGTTATGAGGTTCGTGAAGAAGGGCAAGCTGAGCCCTAGGTATATCAGACTTTTTGAGATTCTTGAGAGGATTGGAGAGGTGGCCTACAAGCTTGCACTGCCACCTAGTCTAGATGTAGTTCATCCGGTATTCCATGTTTCTATGCTCCGGAAGTATCATGACGATCTGTCTCATGTGTTAGACTTTAGCTCAGTCCAGTTGGACAAGGATTTGTGTTCTGTTGAGGAATTGGTGGCCATGTTGGACAGACATGTCCGAACGTTAAGGTCGAAGAACATTACTTCAGTGAAGGTTCAGTGGAGGGTTCAACCAGTCAAGGAGGTGACTTGGGACACCAAGCATGATATGCGTAACCGTTATCCTCATCTTTTCACCACTTCGGGTATGTCTATATACTCGTTACGGGACTAACGTTTGTTTTAAGAGGGGGAGGATGTAAGGACCAGGCCGGTCAATTTGAGTATTTTGGCACTGATACCCTATGTATTGCCTCCTCTACGTTATGTTATGGTTTTTGGCACTGATCCCCCATGCATTGCCTCCTCTACGTTATATTATAGTTATGTGACTTGCCGGGGGGTTTTGGTTTTGGTTCGGGACGAGTTTCGGAGTGGAATGGGACATATAGCCCTTAAGTTGGAGCCTTGAGTTGAAAGAGTTAATTGTAGTTTGACTTTTGTGTGGACGACTACTAAATGGAGTTTTGATGGTTCCAATAGCTTCGTATGATATTTTAGACTTAGGATCGTGTCCAGATTTTGATTTTGAGGTGTAGGTCGTTTTGGCGTGAATTGGCGAAAGCTAGAAAGTTGAAGGTTTGGAAGATTTGGAAAGTTTGATCGGGAGTTGACTTTATTGATATGGGGGTTGGATGCCAATTCTGAAAGTTGGAATAGGTCTGTCATGTCATTTATGACTTGTGTGAAAAAATTTGAAGTCAATCGGAGTTGGTTTGGTATGAATCGACACTTGGGATTCGAAAGTTCATAATTTCATAGGCTTGAATTGGGTTGCGATTCGTAGAATAGATGTTGTTGATGTGATTTTTGGCCTTAAGTAGGTCCATTATGTGTTTTGAAACTTGTTGATATATTCGGACGAGGTCCAAGAGGCTCGGGTGTGATTCGGTCGCAGGTGCGGCATCACAGAAGCGATCCTCGAGCCGTAGAAGCGAAGCTAGCCTTGCCCAGATGGGATCGCATGTGCGAGGAGTTTTTCGCGTACGCGAGTCCGCAGGTGCAGAGAAGTGGTCGCAGATGCGGATGGGGGCTATCTTGGTGTATTGTCGCAGAAGCGAGCCTTACCCGCAGGAGCAAGTGTGCAAAAGAGCGTTTTAGTCTGCAGAAGTGGAAGCGCAGATGCGCATTTTGTCCGCAGAAGCGGAAAGTCATGGCCTAAGTAGAAACCACACCTGCGATGGTTTTTCCGCAGGTACGGAATCGCAGGTGCGTGTAGCTGGGACGCCTTTATGAAACTCAAACCCTCGAAGACCCCTTTTCTGCAGGTGCGGAAAAAAGGTCACGCCGTATATTTCTAGCTAATTCTATGCTCCTCTTTCTATCTCACCTTGATTTACGTGCGCATCCCGGGCATGTAGCTGGGTAGCCGTTATGTGAAAAACTGATAAAAATAATATTTTTTGTGTTAGAAATTTGAATAAAGTTGACTACGGTCAACGTTTAGGTAAACGGACCCGGACCCGTGATTTGACGGTCTCAGAGGGTCTGTAGGAAAATATGGACTTGGGCGTATGCCCGGACTCGAATTCCGAGGTCCCAAGTTCGAGAAATGAATTTTTTGAAAAAAATTGTTTTCTGAAAAATATAAAGGTTTCTAAAAATGAAATTTGAGGTAAAACCTGTGGTATCGGGCCCGTATCTTGGTTCCGGAGCCCGAAACAGGTTCAATATGTTTTATATGTGTTATCTGTGAAATTTGGAAATAAACGGACTTAGTTTGACGTGATTCGGACCTTAAATGCAAAATTGGATGTTTAAAGAAGCTTTGAGAAATTTCATTAATTTTGGGGTTTAATTCGATGTTTATGATGTTATTTTGGTGATTTGATTACTCGAATAGGTCTGTAGGATGTTTTTAAGGTTGTGTGCATATTGAGTTTTGAGCCCCGAGGGCTCGTGTGAGTTTCGGGTAGGTGTCGGGGTGTGAAAACATAGAAAAATATGGTGTTTAATGCATTTTCTGGTGTCCAGGTATTTTACCCTATGCGAACGCACTCAAGGGAGTGCGAACGCACAGGGTTATAGAGGTCTGGAGGATCTGGGTAGGAAGTACTCTGTGTGAACGCACTATGTCAAGTGCGAACGCGGAGGGCTGTGTAGGACCTACTGTGCGAACGCAGGGGTTGGGGTGCGAACGCACAGTGGTAGAGGGGACCTAGGGGGGTAGTAATTACCATGTGTGAATGCATAGGCATCCCCTGTAAACCCTGTGCAAACGTGGAGTTTTGGCCACGAATGCACTGTGTATTTTCGCCCACTGATTTTAAGTGTCAAAAACAGAATTCATTACGGGATTAAACCCATTTTTCTTAAACTTCTTCTTCTCCACTCCTCTTGGGAGATTCTTGGGAGACTTCTTCACCATAATCTCTTAGGTAAGTAATCTTTAACTAGTTTCCTTCCATTTCTCATCAACATTTATTAGATTATAGGCTTAAAAACATGAAATCAAAGGTAGAAATTGGGATTTTTGGGTTGAGTTTTTGGGAATTTGACCTTGTTTTGGGGTCGTATTTCAAAATAAATTATATATTCGGGCTCGTGGGTGAATGGGTGATAGGGTTTTGGTCTGAACCTCATGTTTTGACCAAGCGGGCCCGGGGTCGATTTTTGGAATTTTAGTAAGAATGTTGAGAATTCTATAATTAAGCATTGGAATTGAATTGTTTAGCATTTATTGATGTTATTGGGTCAATTATGTCTAGATATGATTGTTTCGGAGTCGGATTCGGATTCGAGAGGAAAAGCGGTGCTAGAGGCTTGATTTGGATTCTTGGAGTCGAGGTAAGTATCTTGCCTAACCTTGTGTGGGGGAACTACCCCTTAGGATTGAGTCTTCCTTGTTGATAGTAGTCCGAGTATGCGAGGTGACGAGTGTGTACTTGTACTTATTTGCAATTAGATTGCCCTTTTACGATTCGTAGATTCTTATATTACCTGTGTATGATTTGTAATTATTACACTTGAATCCTTGGTTGTTAATTTCATTCCTTCCTATTTAAATTAGAATTACTTGTTTTTGGATTCTTCGTTGGCTATTTTCCTTTAATTGACTTAAATGAATATTCTACTTCTCTTATCATCATGCTATATTTTCTTCCTAGCTTGCCTAATTGACTATAATTATTGTCATATATCCTTATAGTTAACTAGTCGTAGTTGGAACATCTATTCGTTGGAGTCAAGCATGCCCGTGAGTCTTACATTGTGATTTATATGACTATTCCCTTAAGTTCCACTTAGGTATAATTGTTAGACATTGATGTTATTGGTATTTCCTTGATGTTCCTATTATTGGGCCTTTTGTTTAAGCTGAGTGTTATCCCGTGAAGTTAACTGTTTAGGTGAGATTGGTTATAGATGTTTCCCTTGTCGGGATGTTATAGTTTATGTTACTGTCTATGTTGTTAATGATATGGTTTGTATTGTTGACTCCCTTGCCGGGATGTGATGGTTCCTACTACTGTTTATGTTGTTAATGATATTGTTTGTACTGTTGACTCCCTTGCCGGGATGTTGTGGTTTCTATTACTGGTTATGCTTTTAATGATATTGTTTGTATTGTTGACTCCCTTGCCAGGATGTGGTGATTTATGGGTCATATTGTTGGTTTTTCCTTGCCAAACTGTTGTTCTTGATATTGTTTGGGTGAGGAATAGTGTAAAGCACGAAGGGTGATGCCATGTATTGTGAGAATGAGAGTATTAAAGCACGAAGGGTGATGTCGTGTCATGTTATGATATTGAAGCACGAAGGATAATGCCGTGCCATGTTATGATATTAAAGCACGAAGGATAATGTCGTGGAGTGTTATGATATTAAAGCACGAAGGATAATGTGGTGTCGTGTTATGAGAGTAAAAGCACGAAGGGTGATGTTGTGCACTTGTTTTGGTGAGAATGAGAGTAAAGCACGAAGGATAATGTGGTGTCGTGTTATGAGAGTAAAAGCACGAAGGGTGATGTTGTGCACTTGTTTTGGTGAGAATGAGAGTAAAGCACGAAGGATGATGTTGTGCACGTTTTTTGGTGAGGATGCGAGTAAAAGCACGAAGAGTGATATCGTGCACTTGTCTTTGCATTTTATTTACTTGTTCTAAATTTGGATATTCCTACTGATCTCTTACTGCATTTATTGGAAAGATTTGATATTTCTCTTGTACGGCATGGTAATTTCTGAGTTCCGGTGGATAAATCTTGAGGTGATTTTGATCAAGGGATTTTATTGAAAAGTGTTATTGAAAAAGAAATGGTTTGAAATGATTATACTTGAATGACTTTTACATCGAAGGTATATTTGAAAAGCACTAGTCTTGCCTAAAATGAGATTTGAAAGTCATTTATTGGGAAAGCATCTTTGAGAAGTTTCGTATTTTGAAAGAAACTATGTTTTACGTAATTCTCTCTATTAAATATACTTATATCTACTTTTGGAGAAAATATGTTTTCAAAGGAAACTCTTCCATACTAAAATGATTTTTATTTTCAAAAGTTTTTCATATGAACTGTTGTTTAAAGATTTCCACCAGTATATGGATTTTAGTGGCTAAGGCCCTATATGAACAAACGATGTAGAGTTGAGTTATTGGTGTTCTCTATTGTATTGTGTTTCCTTTCGGTTTAGCTTGTTTTGTTGTCCATCTTTCTGGGTAATTTTGTGTTGTTTCGTGATTGATTTCTGTAATTGCCTTCCGCATTATATTGTCATTGTTGTAAATTATTCCGTGAAGTCTTAGATAGATGTAACGTTCAGTCATTTCTACATTCATGTTATTTATCTTGTAGATCAGTGGTGTCTTGACTAGTCCTCGTCACTACTCCACCGAGGTTAGTCTTGATACTTACTGGGCACCGTTGTGGTGTGCTCATACTACACTTCTGCACATTTTTGTGTGCAGATCCAGGTATATATTGTAGTAGCTGTGTGGATGGTTGCCGAGGAGACTCAAGGTAATTTGCTGATGCGTTCGCAGGCGTCAGAGTCACCTTCTTTGTATTTATTATTCATACACTATTTCCAAATAGTTGTACTTAGAAGTTGTATAAGATTCGTAGAGCTTATGACTTGTACTACCGGTTTTGGGAAAGTTTGTACATTTTGTTGAGATTCTATATCAAGGTTGTTAGTTTTCCTTTATTTATTATTGTTATTCAGTAACTGCTAGGCTTTCCTAGTCCCTAAGACTAGGTGCCATCACGATACCCAATGGAGGGAACTTGGGTCGTTACAAGTTGGTATTAGAGCTCTAGGTTCATAGGTGCTACGAGTCATAAGCGAGTTTAGTAGAGTCTTGAGGATCGGTACAGAGACGTCTGTACTTATCTTCTAAAAGTTACGGAACTAATAGGACAATTTCACTTCCTTCATTCCTTCGTGCGAGTTTATTGATCTTGAAGTTTGAAATTATCGTTTCATTCTCTCACTGATAGTGAGGACACGAGTGGAGGTTCCTGATGATGTTACCCCGGAGCAAGTGTCGCAAGGGTCAGAGACAGAGGCCAATGAGGAGAACGTGCCGCAGTTAAGATGCCTACCAGAGCAACCGTTGAGGAGTCGCCAGTAGTTCTAGTTGGGGAACAGGTACTGGGGTGCATGTTGCTACCCCGGACTTCAGGATACCGGAGAGCAGTTTTGAGTATAAGTGGTATATTGACTCAGGCAGAGTTGATTCTACTGCACCGGTTTCTTCACAGAACAGGGGAGGAGTTCAGACTTCCACCGTCTACACTCCAGAGCAGCGAGATCACATTGGTCAGGTACCCGTTTTCATGACAGCATGACATGTGGTTTCAGTTCAGCCTGTGGTTAGGACAGTAGCCTCAGAGGAAGAATACCTTGGACTTGAGAGGTACAGAAAGTATCACCCTTCTATCTTTCAGTGTATTGGCGGCAAATGGTGCCCATGATTTCTGGGAGGAGTGTCACTATATTCTTCGCGCTTCGGGTATTGTTGAGACGAGCGGGTTTGTTTTTATCACGTCTCAGGTTCAGAGTAACAGGTGGATCAGTGGTGGCAGCATATGAGTTGGGGTCACGTGACCGAGTTAGCTTCAGTAGCATGGATTCAGTTTTCGGAGATGCTTTGAGAGAGGTTGCGCCTAAGTTCCTTCGGTATGTACGGCGCGTGGAGCTTGAGCAGTTGCGTTGGGGCGCTGTGTCATTATGTTAGCCTGTCATTAGATTCAGTGAGTGGGCCATACTTGCACTTCCCTTGGTTGATTCAGCTGGGAGATGAGTCCGTAGAGTCATTTGGGAGATTCAAGCATGATATTCGGTTTAGCGAGACTCGAGAGTTAGAGTAGGATGCCTCATTCAGCAGGCAAGGGGGATCGCTCGCCAGTTAAAGAGCATGTGGGACCGGGAGCGAGAGGACAGACGAGATCAGGGAGAGAGTTCATGGTGGCAATGAGGCCTCATAGATTGGAGGAATCTACTGGTCCGTATTATGGAGGCAAGGTACGACACGATAAAGGCTTTGTGGGTCAACCAGTTCAGTTTGCATTACCAGCTTCGCATGGGATTTCAGGTACTCATGGGTCTCAGAGGGTTCGTATTGTGTGTTTTTCCACAGACATGTCGGCAGCGAGATTGTTTTCAGTGTGGATATGTTAGCTATAGGGTGAGAGATTGTTCTAGGATTCAGGTAGGTGTGTGGTAGCAGGGTATTCAGGTGAGTAGAGGGCCTCTAAGAGGGGGAGACCCCACCCACTATTCTGTTTCATATAGTAAAATAGAGGTCGTTGTGCCAGATATCCTCACCTAGGTATGTTTTGATGTGTTACAGAGGAGCACCAATTGTATTTCATTATAGTTCTGATGGTCGGGACGAGTTCCCTTAATTGGTGTTTCATTTATGAGGTGAGTTATATGTTCTGCACCCCATTGTGTGTTTGTTCCTGATGGGAGATTCTATGAGTGGTAGACCGTGTCTATCATTGTTTATTTCATTCTTGATAGTGGCGAGACTGGAAGTAAGTCCTTGTTGTTCTTCGTGGTAAGATTTATATGATTTTCCTAAATACCTGCTTACGAGTTGTGATTTGTTATTCCATCGAGATATGAGATCAGCTAGCGTTATGATTTTATCAGCTGATATGAATTAGTGGAGGAATTTCAATTGGTATGATATATTTTCGGTATGTGATTCAGAGTTGAGGGCGAGCTCCCCGTGATATTTGTGATTCGATATGTTTGGACCGGGCTGAGTACCGCAGTGAAAATTTTATCAGGATGGTATCCTTGTGATTTGTTTATATGCTTTGCTTCTTCCTTGTTATATTGCTTTTGGTAAGTCGGTATTGATAGAGAGTTGTGCCTATGGGCTTGTTTGATAGTTCCTTTATATGTTTCCATTTTCTTATTCAGTCATTTTGTTATGTGTTTTCTTTAGTTTAGTTTACGGGATGTGTGCCCGTGGTGTCAGTTGTGGCCGGTGACTCGGGTGTTTAATAATGAAGACTTCGTGTTCATTGCATCATTATCAGTGTTATGGGGTTTGAGAACAGTGTTCTTTCAGATGTGGGGCTAATTGCCAATGTCGAGTTGATTTCGGGCAGCTATTGTGATCAAAAGTGTTATATGAGCATATGTGTGATGTGCTATGTTGTGTGGCCGTGCCTAGTGGGTATAGTCATGAGTTGATGCAGCTGATTGGGACTAATGCCGGATATGGATTAAGAATCGGGTCTTTTGTAAATGAGTAGAGGGTGAGAAGTAGAGGTAGGAGCTTATCAGTGGTGATATGAAGGCTATATTGCAGTTGTGATTGTTTCGTCAGGTTTTCGTGGATTGGGTTGACGCCGCGGGTATGTGTTAGAAGTGTACAATCAGTGATTGGATGAGTTCAAGGTGAATCCTAGCACGTTCGAGGACGAACGTTTGTTTAAGAGGGGGAGGATGTGATGACCCAAAAGTCATCCCGTATATTTCTAGCTAATTCTATGTTCTGAGGTCATGAAACCTCCTTCTATATCACCTTGATTTACGTGCGCAGCCCGGGCGTGTAGCTAGGAAGCCTTTATGTGAAAAATTGATAAAAATGATAATTTTTGTGTTAGAAATTTGAATAAAGTTGACTTCGGTCAACGTTTAGGTAAATGGACCCGGACCCGTGATTTGACGGTCCCGGAGGATCCATAGGAAAATATGGAATTGGGCGTATTCCCGGAATCGAATTCCGAGGTCCCAAGTCCGAGAAATGAATTTTTTAAAGAAAATTATTTTCTGAAAAATATAAAGGTTTTTGGAAATGAAATTTGAGGTGAAACCTGTGGTATCGGGCCCATATCTTAGTTCCGGAGCCCGGAACAGGTTCAATTTGTTTTATATGTGTTATCTGTGAAATTTGGAAATAAACGGACTTAGTTTGACGTGATTCAGACCTTAAATGCAAAATTAGATGTTTAAAGAAGCTTTGGGAAATTTCATTGATTTTGGAGTTTAATTCGATGTTTATGATGTTATTTTGGTGATTTGATTACTCGAATAGGTCCGTAGGATATTTTTGAGGTTGTGTGCATATTGAGTTTTGATCCCCGAGGGCTCGGGTGACTTTCGGATAGGTGTCGGGGTGTGAGAACATAAGCAAATATGGTGTTTAATGCATTTTCTGGTTTCCATGTATTTTACCCTATGTGAACGCACTCAAGGGAGTGCGAGCGCACAGGGTTATAGAGGTATTGGGGGTCTGGGTAGGAAGTACTCTGTGCGAACGCACCATGTCAAGTGCGAACGCGGAGGGTTGTGTAGGACCTACTGTGCGAACGCAGGGGTCGGGGTGCGAACGCACAGTGGTAGAGGGGACCTAGGGGGGAGGGGGGCTGGGTAGTAATTACCTTGTGCGAACGCGGCACTTAGCACGCGAACGCAAAGGCATCCCATGTTAACCCTGTGCAAACGCGGAGTTTTGGCCGCGAACGCACTGTGTATTTTCGCCCACTGATTTTAAGTGTCAAAAACAGAATTCATTACGGGATTAAACCCATTTTTCATAAACTTCTTCTTCTACACTCCTCTTGGGCGATTCTTGGGAGACTTCTTCACCATAATCTCTTAGGTAAGTAATCTTTAACTCGTTTCCTTCCATTTCTCATCAACATCTATTAGATTTTGGGCCTAAAAACACGAAATCAAAGGTAGAAATTGGGATTTTTGGGTAGAGTTAGGGCTTTATGAATTTTTGGGAATTTGACCTTGTTTTGGGGTCGGATTTTAAAACAAAATAATATATCCGGGCTCGTGGGTAAATGGGTGATCGGGTTTTGTCCGGACCTCGTGTTATGACCAAGCAGGCCCGGGGTCAATCTTTGGAATTTTAGGAAGAATGTTGGGAATTCTATAATTAAGCATTGGAATTGAATTGTTTAGCATTTATTGATGTTATTGGGTCAATTATGTCTAGATATGATTGTTTCGGAGTCGGAGTCGGATTTGAGAGGAAAAGCGGTGCTAGAGGCTTGATTTGGATTCTTGGAGTCGAGGTAAGTATCTTGCCTAACCTTGTGTGGGGGAACTACCCCTTAGGATTGAGTCTTCCTTGTTGATTGTAGTCCGAGTAAGCGAGGTGACGAGTGTGTACTCGGACTTATTTGCAATTAGATTGGCCTTTTAGGATTTGTAGGTTCTTATATTACCTGTGTATGATTTGTAATTGTTACATTTGAATCCTTGGTTGTTAATTTCATCCCTTCCTGTTTAAATTAGAATTACTTGTTTTTGGATTCCTTCGTTGGCTATTTGACTTTACTTGACTTAACTGAATATTCTACTTCTCTTATCATCATGCTATATTTTCTTCCTAGCTTGCCTAATTGACTATAATTAGTGTCATCTAGCCTTATAGTTGACTAGCCGTAGTTGGAACATCTATTCGTTGGAGTCAAGCATGCCCGTGAGTCTTACATTGTGATTTATATGACTATTCCTTTAAGTGCCACTTAGGTCTAATTGTTAGACATTTATGTTATTGGTATTTCCTTGATGTTCCTATTATTGGGCCTTTTGTTTAAGCTGAGTGTTATTCCGTGAAGTTAACTGTTTAGCTGAGATTTGTTATAGTTGTTTCCCTTGTCGGGATGTTATGGTTTCTGTTACTGTCTATGTTGTTAATGATATGGTTTGTATTGTTGACTCCCTTGTCGGGATGTGGTGATTTATGGGTCATATTGTTTGTTTTTCTTTGCCAAACTGTTGTTGTTGATATTTTTTGGGTGAGGAAGAGTGTAAAGCACGAAGGGTGATGCTGTGTATATTGAGGATGAGAGTATTAAAGCAGGAAGGGTGATGTCGTGCCATGTTATATATTGAAGCACGGAGGATAATGTCGTGCCATGTTATGATATTAAAGCACGAAGGATAATGTCGTGGCGTGTTATGATATTAAAGCACGAAGGATAATGTCGTTCCATGTTATGAGAGTAAAAGCACGAAGGATGATGACGTGCACTTGTTTTGGTGAGAATGAGAGTAAAGCACGAAGGGTGATGTCGTGCACTTTTTTTGGTGAGGATGCGAGTAAAAGCACAAAGGGTGATGTCGTGCACTTGTCTTTGCATTTTATTTCGTTGTTATAAATTTGGATATTCCTACTGATCTCTTACTGCATTTAGTTGCAAGATTTGATATTTCTCCTGTACGGCATGGTAATTTCTGAGTTACGAACTGAGTTTCGATGGATAAATCTTGAGGAGATTTTGATCAAGGGATTTTATTAAAAAGTGTTATTGAAAAAGCAATGGTTTGAAATGATTATACTTGAATGACTTTTACATCGAAGGTATATTTGAAAAGAATTAGTCTTTCCTAAAATGAGATTTGGAAGTCATTTATTGGGAAAGCATCTTTGAGAAGTTTCGTATTCTGGAAGAACCTATGTTTTACGTAATTCTCTCTAGTAAATATACTTATATCTACTTTTGGAGAAAATATGTTTTCAAAGGAAACTCTTCCATACTAAAATAATTTTTATTTGCAAAAGTTTTTCATATGAACTGTTGTTTAAAGATTTCCACCAGTATATGGATTTTAGTGGCTAAGGCCCGATGTGAACAAACCAATGTAGAGTTGAGTTATTGGTGTTCTCTATTTTATTGTGTTTCTTTTCGGTTTAGCTTGTTTTGTTGTCCATCTTTCTGAGTAATTTTGTGTTGTTTCGTGATTGATTTCTGTAATTGCCTTCTGCATTATATTGTCATTGTTGTAAATTATTCCGTGAAGTCTTAGATAGATGAAACGTTCGGTCATTTCTTCATTCATGTTATTTATCTTGTAGACTAGTGGTGTCTTGACTAGTCCTCGTCACTACTCCACTGAGGTTGGTCTTGATACTTACTGGGCACCGCTGTCGTGTTCTCATACTACACTTATGCACATTTTTGTGTGCAGATCCAGGTATATATTGTAGTAACTGTGTGGATGGTTGCCGAGGAGACTCAAGGTAACCTGATGCTGCGTTCGCAGGCGTCGGAGTCACCTTCTTTGTATTTATTATCCGTACACTATTTTATCTATTTCCAAACAGTTGTACTTAGAAGTTCTAGAAGATTCATAGAGCTTATGTCTTGTACTACCGGTTTTGGAAAAGTTTGTACATTCTGTTGAGATTTTATATCAAGACTGTTAGTTTTCCTTTATTTATTGTTGTTATTCAGTAACTGCTAGGCTTACCTAGTCCCTAAGGCTAGGTGCCATCACGATACCCAACCGAGGAAATTTTGGTCGTGACACCTTAATATGGTATAGTCATCATTTCTAGTCTATCTCCGCATGCTCTACTTGACTTATCTCTTACTTGTTAATTTTTCCTACATGTTTAGTTGAAGTTGTTGTTGTTTTCTCTATTTCTTATTCATTATTTAACCGTGAATTCTTTACTTGAAGTCGGTATTCTTGGAATATCTTGTTGATAAAATCGGTATTGAGTTATAAAGGTTGTGATTCATATTAAGGCAAAGTGTTAAGTTGTGAAATACTATTATGTTGAATTATTCACGTCCGGTTGTTATTGTTGACTTGTACATTATGGTTGAGCCATGGGCTCTTTATTGTGAAAACACTATTATTGTTAATTTCTGTGACAAATTGTGATATTGGGAACTTGAGGTACAATTTGTGATACGTTGTGATATTGATACGCATGCAGTGGTATAAGGTTTTACGGTTGAAACGCATGTGGTGAGATAAGATGGGCTTGGTACGTGTGGCTAGTAGGGAAACTATTAGAAGCCATGCGATGTGATAAGGTGGGCGAAAACGCGGGATGTTATTTTGGAAAAATGGTTTTCAAAACTAAAAGTCAAGGCTCCCGCGGTGATATAAGGAAAGATTGTGAATTATCCTTGTGATTTGAGACTATGAGGCGGTATCTCGGTAGTGTTTCTTGTTGGTATTTCTCTATTGCGTCACCTGTTGTTCGGTTGTTTTGTTTTCTTAGTATATCATTCCTTATTTTCTTTGTGTTGCATTATTCGCTTTAGTTCTGTGTAGCTAACCTTGATATGTTATTTGTTACTTCAATTTCATTACACAGCCATACACTTGTACAATTTTTCTTATTTATTCCAGTAAGGCCTTGACCTAACCTCGTCACTACTCTACCGAGGATAGACTTGGCACTTACTGGATACCGTTGTGGTGTACTCATGCTACGCGTCTGCACATCTTTTTGTGTTGATCCAGGAACCTCCTACCAGCCTAGGCATTAGCGAGAGCTCAGCAATGGAGACTTCAAGGTATACATGCCGGCATCCGCAAGCCTCGGAGTCTTTCTCTGCTTAGACTATTCTATTTTCCCTATCCTTTTATAGACATTGATGTATAGGGTTATTCAGTATACTATCTAGAACTTGTGACTTGCACTTGCCGGGTTTTGGGAAGTTATATATACCGAGTTGCAAAGTTTCTTTGAATTAAATTGTTGAGTATTTGATAGTTATTTGTCATTTCAGTTATATTTCGCATGTTTTGGTAGGTTTACCTAGCCTTAGAGAATATGTACCATCACGACATCCTACGGGAGAAATTGCAGTCGTGACAGGTCCAAAATACCCGCTTCACTAACAGCCATTTCATGTGGAAAAGAGTTACGCACGTGAAAAATTATCAGAAACTCAATTATTTTCTTGCTTATTTGGGTCAAATTTACTCCTTTACTATTTTATTTGAATCAATTTTACCCTTCTACAATTCGAATATAAGTAATTTTAGCCTCCAAAATTTTTCTTCTCATTTCTTATCCTTACTAGTCTTTAGCTACGCGCGATGCGCGTGTACTTTATTTAAATGAGTAAAAGATTTTTAAAAAAATTAAATAAATATTATATTAATAATTATGTTTGAGTTATAAAATAAAAGTGTAAGTAATGAAAATAAAGAATATTAATTTATATAGCTAATTCAATAAGAAAAAGAATTGCTATATGGGTCCTTAATCATCAGTCAATATATTTAAAAACAACGAACAATTCTCAATCAATGTACAAATACTTAACTATACAACTAATTTATTATGACTAATTTTATTCATCAAATCCATACCTATAAAATTTGCTAACCGACTATTCTATAGAAATGATCTTAGTTGAACTTAAGAAAAATAAAAAATAAAATAAAGAACTAATTAAATACTCTATTTCAATTTATGATTTTATATTTCATTTACATGCAATAAAATACCTTTAAATTAAGGTGAGAATTGAGGATGTGTATTAGTTAACTATTATTTCATGATAATAGTGAATGTAAGGGCATGTGTGATATTTAGATCTGTGTAAACGCGTGTTGTGAATAAATTTTTATCCAAGTTAATTCCTTTTTTTTCCTTTCAAATCTTATGCTTTATATTATGAAAGGAAATTTTCATCTTTAAGTTCTTCATTCCAACCAAAATAGTATCAATGAGTTAATAGTGATTTCTTATGTGTATACATAGAAGAAACCGTTTACATATTATGTTTCTAAGTTATATATTATTTAAAGTTATTTCTATTGTAAATGAATCTTGCGTGGTCTATCTTTTAATTTAGTGTTCGTATCAATAATTTGAAACAATACATAGTATCTTAAGATAGATGTGATCCTTTCTTTATTTGAGTTAAAAGTAAAATCTTAATTGACTTTAAATTTTTAAATATTAGAACTCTCTACCTAATTCAATAGCAAAAGATTTAATGACCAAAATTTTAATTAAATTTGAAGTCCGTTAAAAAAAAAGAATTTGAAGTCCTAAATAATAAATATTTAAAAAATAAAAACATAACTATTTATTTATTTAGTGACAACTCTAACTTTAAAGGATAAAAAAGGCGAATGATATTTTGCTAAAAGCATTCGTACTTTTAATATAGTATAGATTTTTTGTTTTTATTTGGAAAAATAAGCAGGTAATGAAAATATTAAAAGCTATTGGATTCACATTAGTTGTCTCTCTCTAACCTTATTTTTTTATTTAATTTTTGGGTGTTAAATTTTATTTTGTTATACGTGAAATTTCATCTTCTTGTTTCATCCAAAAAGTGATGTGATTTTCTCTAAAAAAATATCCATCTTTGTTCTATGTGCACAACATATTTAGCTAGCTTTTGGACATGAATTTGGTTGAAACTTGAAAAAAGAATTTTTAAAATTGTGTTGAAAAATAATTTTTAGACGTTGAGGTTGTGGTTGGACATGAATTTTATTTGACAAAAAGAAATTGAAGTTTTATGAGTAAAAAAAATCATCCGAAAAAATAATTAAATTTTTTTAAAGACTAATCATATTTCATGAATAAATAATGCTTTCAAAAACAATTGAAAATAATTAATCAAAATCTATGGTCAAATAGGAGCTTGTTTTATTTACTTATAAAGAATTTATGTTTATTATCATAAATTTAGCATTATCTTGTGCTACATGTCAAGGTGTTTTCCTTGTCAACTACAGCCCAGGTCAAGGGATAGAAATGATTCATGCAATCTTGTGCAACAGCAACCAATAGTTGCCCCTTGAAATGACCCTTTAAGAAAGTCTCATCTAGTCCAATGAATGGTCTCAACCCTTGTTTGAACCCCAACTTCATTGTATTTAAGCATATGTACATTCTAAGAGATCTTCTTTTACCTTCAGCCATGGAATGTTTTCATAAATTGATAACCATATCAATACCAAGATTGTTCTCCCTAATCTCATTTCCATATGCTTCTAATCTGTTATAGTCATCTAAAAAGCTCCCTTGCAATTTTTTGAAGTGTCATCCTCTTAGACCTTTTCAATGTGGAGTTATGTACATTCAATGAAAATTGATTTTTCAAATCTAGCTTCATATCCTTTATCTTATACTTGGGGTTATTCTGCACCGTACTCTTGAAATATTGAGCTAAAATTTTTATTTGTCTCTAGGATTCTCAAATACATCTTCACAGTTGTGCTTTGTCTTCAATTTTTTTATCTTAAAGTCAGGACCCTTCTTATCTTCAGAGATGAGGCGTATAAAAGGGCAGCCTACTACACATCTATACCTTACTCCTATTTTATCACTTTTTCTAAGCTTCAGAGGTTTGGAAATTGCAATAGAAAAGAAGTTCATAATTTTTCTGGCCTCATCCAAGTCCTTAAATGTCATAGACTTATCAAGCTCTTTGTAGTGAGTAAGCTTATCATTAACTTCGTTACCCTTTTACATTCTAATAACTCTAATTCTTCAAAATCATATTCACTATCAAATTCACAATCAGTACATAATTCACACTGATATTGACCTGAAATTGGCTCTTCGTGGTCCCCTATATTGAAATATCTTTAATATAAACATAGAAGAAAACATATAGGGACCACATGAATAATTTAACAACTTTGACAATAAAATATTGAACATACAATAAATTACTACATATAATATAGTAGAAAGAATAAAGCACACTCTTTAAGAGACAATGCACATGTTTCTGTCGATTTCCACAACCTAATCCTACCACAGTGGAAAGAAAAAAAGCACTGTCTTTAAGAGATAAAGCACATGGTTCTTTTGATTTCACCAAACCAACCCGACCACACTATGATAAAATATGTGAAAAGAACACTTGCAGCCACAAACGATGTAGAACTAGGGCACAAATTTACACCACATAGGAAAACAACAAAGATAACAAACAAAAAGAGTACCAGACCCAAATGCAAACACTATATACTATGCTGCAGAATCAAAAATACCAGTATATGACAAAATCCTAAAAACATTACAAAAAAAAATTGATTAATCCCTTTGTTCGAGACAGAGACCCAATAAATGGAAGGAGAAATTATCTAAATATCTTCAGATGATCTTCAATTTGTGTTGTTAAACCTTGCTCGATGGTATCATCCCCTCAAGTCTTAAATCGCCTATGTTGGAAGAACTAGGTTTAGAAATGGGATTTGGAGTTTTTTTACAGACCTTTTACGTTTTTTAGGTCCTATATTTGATTGATAATCAGGTTTTTTTGGGTTAATGGGTTATCGGAGCAGGTTTATGTGGATACGCTTATGTGGATGCCATGTCAGCTAATTAATGCCAATAAAGGCTTATGTGTTTATGTCACGCCTCGAACCTGGGGGGCGAGACCGGCACCTGGTGCCTCATCTATCCTTGCGAACCAACTTGCAACTAAGGGACTCTGAACATGTAATGTCATACTTTGACCATGGGCTACATTGCAAGATAATTGCAAAGGCTGACTAAATATCAATATAATGTTGGGCCGACAAGGCCGTCATAACTACTATAGCTGACAAACCAACAAAATATACATACAAGGCCTACAAGCCCAACATATTGCACTAACTGACAGGATATGTCTACAAGCCTCTACTGATGGGTATACTGTGATCGGAACAGGGCCCTGACCTACTCATAACATATATACATATATATAAAAGATGTACATAAAGATCTAGACCCAGCAACTCCGAAGGGCATGGAGCTTACCAATCAAGCTGAACTCGGGCAACACCTGATGAGGAGGTCTACCAGTCTGTCTGTCTGAACCTGCACGTATGAAATGCAGCACCCCCAGAAAAGGGACGTCAATACGAAATAATGTACCGAGTATGTAAGACAATATATTAAAAGCTGAAACTGAACTGATAATATAATAATTGAAAGCAACTGGAAGTCAAAGATAATCTGAAGATATGCTTACCTGCCGATACTGACCCAACTCTCTCAATATAGTAAGTAAAATAGTTGTCCGGTCTTATAAGGCTCGATATATGTATAACTGATCTGCCGTAGTAGGCTCGCTCATAGGCGCTCGGCCATACTAGGCTCTGTATCTCGGCCAACTGGGCTCGCTCATAGGCGCTCCACCACAGTAGGCTCGATATATATCTTACCATCTGATCGGAGGTTGCCCAATAGGGGCCTGCCCATCGATTATAGCTCGATGGTAATGAAAATACTGTAATACTGTATATATAGACTCTCTGCTCTCTTGACTGGAAGGAGGAAATACTCAATTGAATATTGTACTTACAAGACTAGGAAAAATGTACGTAAACTTCGGGACATGAATTTTTTCTTTATACTTCGTTATCAAACTTATGTAATTACGAGATCATGCAAAATAAAGGAAGAACTTAGTCTTAACATTTCTGGAATAGGGAAAAATCTGTATGATATTCTTGGAAAAGATTGCATCGTACTCCCTTAGAATCGCAAAATCTCACATTGCTAAGGTGCTAAGAAATCTCGTTGGAATTTTGGTTGCTAACGTTAGAATTCTTGTAGATGTTATGAATTCTTCTTTGTTTTGTAACCTTTTCAATAAGAAATCATTATCAGATTACTACTTGAATATCTAATGTCCAAAGAAGCCAAAATGTCCATTTCTTTAAGTCTTTACACGTAGAAGGATTTAGTGTTTAGTATGTGACACTTTAGATTGCCACATTTCTTTGTGAATAATGACTCATTTAATTGATCCGCCTTGCTGCCACGTTTTGGCATTTAAACTTATCCACAATTTTAGTTAATTATGCACTAATCTCTTGATTAACTTGTTAATCTCTCACTAACCAATAATTAACCAATTACCTACATACTTAACATTTATCCAAAATTACTTAGAATACTACTCACTTTTAACACACTCCATGCACCTTATTACTATGGTCATGTGATACCTTGTATGACACCAGTCTATAAATACCAGGTATTTATAGTCCGGACCGTATTTTATCTCAAACTGCTAAACGTCGACGAAATTCATTTTCATCGATTTGCTTACCCTCTCACCTTCACGAATTTACTTATCACTTGCTTGAAATAGCATAATACTTATAATCTCAAAATAATCTCATTCCCAAACTTACGTCGAT
Source organism: Nicotiana paniculata (assembly GCA_005239505.1). NCBI lineage: Eukaryota > Viridiplantae > Streptophyta > Magnoliopsida > Solanales > Solanaceae > Nicotiana > Nicotiana paniculata. The sequence continues at coordinate 5,215 of ML347989.1, read as the reverse complement.
TAACTTTCGACGGAACTTTAACGTACGAAAATATGGGATGTGACATCTCATTTTTCAAGCTTTCATCAATTTAGTTATAGCGTATTCCACGTATAAAAACATGGAGTGTAACAGTTTAGCCGTTAGGTTGAAGGCATTATTGCCCCAATTTGCTAACGTGGTGGAATTTAATGGCCCAATTTACTAACGGATGACAAAATTGAGCTATATCCAATAGTTTAAGGATATTATTGGACCTTTTCCGTAAAATTTAAATACATATCCAATCAAAATAACCAAAGCGTATATAAACTGATATAAGCACCATTAGTATTTCTTCCGTGAAAAAAGATAGTCAAAAGACATTATAAGGGGATTTCTATGGAACAACGATGGATTAGAGGAATTCATTTCATTTGAATAGTAGTCAAGCATGGTGAATTCGTCATTTGTTTATGAAAAAGAATTTTACCGTCTTTGTTTAACTCTTTACCCTCAATATCTCTTTCTTCTTTTATCAACCTACAGTTGAGGTTAATTATCTCAAATAGGAATTCCAAGTCAAAAGCATCTTTTGTCTTTCTTATAATCATTCTTCTTCTTGATTCTAAAAGCAAAAGATATGAAACATGTGCTGACAGTGGTGAATTACATAGCAATCTATAAACAAATTAAAGTAGTTCACAACGCTGTAGAGACTCGTATTTAACCCCAAGAACAAGCTTGCAGTAATCACTTGAGCCACTCAAGCCAAAAGTAACCTTGGTAAATGAACAAATAGCATAAAAAAAATGAACTCAGCTAACAGATAGGGATAATTGTAAATGAGAATAAGGACCAAAAGAGGAAGGAAAAAGAAAAGCTCCTATCAATTTACTATAAGCAATATACAGTATTTCAATCATAAGAAACATCACAGTCCATTACACGAAACAGAATTTCAATGGTTTAAGATAACATCAACTCTCAGATTTAGAGATGTGGAGAACATTTTGCTACACACCTATTCTACCCTGCCATCTTCCTCGGACATGCCATCCACTCCATGCCTGTAAACAAATTTAGTACAAAGTTGAGATATGACTGCATTTTCTAGACGTGATAGACCTGAATTTTCAACACAATTCTTCAGCGGGATAGCAAGAACAATAAAGAGTCGAGCAAAAGGAATAACTAGAGTACATATGTTTTTTCCACATAAATGCAACCGATCACCAGCTGTTGTAGGTCATCATTAATTACTATATTCTTGGTTACTTTGCCCTCGTCTTGTTTAACACAAACTTGATGTTTCCCCAAAGCGCAGTGATTCCATTTACGCCAAAGCATAATCATTTTTAATAAAAAGGTCTCCTCTTTCTCTTACTAGACAGATGAAAACCTTTCCGCCTATTATCCAGTTTGACATGGTATGTCAGTGAGTCAGTCTTTAGATGATTATCATTTTATTTATTTTCATAAAGTGTCTTCAAATATGCTTTCATGTATAATCATCACTGCGAGAAGAATAGTAACAGCCCAAGTCCTGCTCATTCTCAATTTTGTAGGATTCTGTTAGTTCATTCCTGAAAACTGATGCCATAACTTAGTTTAGAAATGGGCTACAAATATATGCTGATTTTTTTTTATAACCGTAGTGTCCGGATCAGCTTGCGTGCAATTCCACGGTACACTTGTTATCTCCTACCATCAACAGGTACAAGGTAACTCTGTCCACCAAGGTTAGACAGATGGGAAGAAATCACCTGGTGTTTTTGCATGAGACCTCATGGTTCTTAACCCACTTCATTAACCACTAGGCCACACCCTTGGGTGCAACAAATATATGCTGAAATTAGTCTATTGATATGTGATAAGGCAGCTAAAATTTCAATCCTCCAGCTGATGGAAGTCTAGCAAGGGAGCCCGGAAATTGGTAGTTCTTTACGTACATCACCAGTGAACAAGAATCATAGTACTACAATAAGACACTTCTTTTTTGAGCAAGTACAAGACGTATAAACTCAACACAAGCACTCAAAAACCTAATTACCTCTTAAATATGACCTGATTGTTCACATGAAAAGCAGCTATTTCAACATGTTGCCGACAGAAACATAGAACACATAAAATGAGCTCATTTCTTTGTAGAAAAGGATGACATCTGACTATAGCTGGGTGTTTCTTCTATAGTCCATCCTTTTGCACACGGCGGGCTTACCTTCCATTCCCCAGCCAACATCCCAAATTTGGTCAAACACCAACTTTGAACCATGGATATTATGGCCCACTTCATTATGTTTCAGGAAGTTAATTGAGCCCAAAAAAAGAGAGGAGAAGAAGCCTATTTATTCCCTGACTACGATTGTGTGAGAACACTACGAAAGCTTTTACCCTTATCTTCTTTCATTATGATAACTTTTCAATATCCTGGTGGCCTGTTGGAAACATAAAAAGGACACATTCTTTTGTTTAGTCAAAAAGAAGTGGTACTTTTCTGTTAACCATAATGCATGTTTAACAATTTGGTTTTACTAAGTTCTAAAAGTTAAAAGTAATGCATTTTTAACAATTAAGTAACTTCAAAAGTAAGAATATCCAGTTTATAAATAATAATCTGATCTAGCAACAACAACAATAACGACCCAGTGAAATTCCACTAGTGGGGTCTGGGGAGGGTAGTGTGTACGCATACCTTACCCTTACCCCGAGAGTAAGGGTGGCAGGTGGGCCGGGCCCGCGGGCTAGCGGGCTAAACGGCTGGCCGTGGGAGGTCCGGGCTTGGGGGCTTTAGGCCCGTGGGGGGCCGGTTCTAAGGTTTGGACCCGTGAGCCCGGGCCCGGCAGGCGGGCCTGGGCCGGGCCAAGCGGGCCCAACGGTAAAAATTATTAAAAAAAAAAATTAAAAATGGCCAACGGCCAGATTTTTAAAATCTAGCCGTTGGACCCTCAAAAGAGCCGTTTGGCATGTTTAAAAATTAGCCATTTGGCCCTCAAACTTTGTTTTTAACCCCAAACTTTTTATAATTACACTTTTTCCCTTTTCTCAACTATAAATACCCCTCATTCTTTCATTTTTACTCNAAGTATTCAAGTCTTCAACATTATACAATTTTCAAGAAGTTGTTCGTCAATTCGGTAAACTCGTTCCAACTCCTAAGTTTTAATATTATAGTTTTGTTTGTTTTAGTTTGTATAATTATAATTAATATGGTCTTTTCTTTTGAAAAAAATGTTTAGTGGTAAGGGAAAATCTAAAGTCGGTGAATCTAGTAGCCAAGCTACTACTCCTCCCCGGCTCCCCGACGTAGATCTGTTACCCATCCTCCCCCACCTATTATTCTTGATAGTGATAACCCTTGTTTTCAGTTTACTGATAGTCAGTTTATACATGATCTTACACCAAGTTCACAATTAAATAATGATTTAGATGAAATTCAACCCGATTTAGATGATACACTACTAGTCCTCTTGTTAACCAAACTGATAATAATCCAAATGATGCCCCGGTTGACCCTCCTGTAGTAACCCCTACTTTTAATAGACAACGTGCTAAACGGGCCGAAACATCTCTTGTTTGGCATTTTTTTACTCAACTAAGAGATCAAAATAAGGCTAAGTGTAAAACTTGTGGGGTGTTGATGTCTCATAAATTTAATGACCACCGTGGCGGTACGGGTAGTTTGAGTAGACACATATTGAAACACCCTGATGCTAAAATTAGATTTCAACAAATGAAAGCTCAACAAGAGGGGACAAGTGTAGGTACTCAGGTTAACCCTAGTACCGGGTCAAATCTAGTTCAACCGGGAATTAACACTATTACCGATGGCATTTTAATTACGATCCAAATAAAAGATCGTGAAGAATTGGCAAAAATGGTTACTGTTATGTGCTTACCATATAGTTTTCCCTCTAACCCTCACTTTGTCCATTATATTAGAAGAATTTTTAATCCTACTTACAAAGGATGGCCTCGCACAACCGTAAAGTCTGATATTTATAAATATAAACATGAATATAAACAATATTTGCACTATTTATTTACTCATATTGGTAATCGCATTTCTATTACAAATGATATTGGTAAGAGTGGTAATGACTGTGATTATTTAACTGTTACCACTCATTGGGTTGATGAGGAATGGATAATGCAAAAGCGCATTATTGCTTATAGAATAATTACTTCAAGTCACACAGGTAAGTTTATTGCTAAGACAGTTCATGATATTTGTAGATATTTTTGCATTAAAGATAAAATAATGGCAATTTCAATGGATAATGCTTCTAGTAACACTAATGCTATAGGCTATCTTACAACTACACTAAGTCCTGCATTTAGTAATATTTTCCATGTTAGATGTATTTGTCATATTTACCATTTAATCATCGGTGATGGTTTGAAAACTTAAAATGCTGAAATTTTTAAGGTTAAATTCGCTCTTCATTGGCTTTTTTATTCAAAGAGTAGAAGTAGAGTTAGAGAATATTATAAAAAATGTGATGAATTTGGCCTTAGAGAAAGAAAGGTTCCTAAACCTTGTCCGACTAGGTGGAATTACTTGTATGAAAGTTTAGTTGTTGCATATGAATATAGAAACCCAATAATGGCAACGTATAATGCCCGTGTTAGTGATGATGATGATGATGATGATGGTCACCTTACAAATCAATATTGGGCTAATGTTAAAATTCTTCTAGATTTTTTAGAACATTTTCATGTTGCTACAAATGAATTATCTGGGCAATATTATACTACTATTTCTAACTGTTTAGTTTATATTTTCGCACTTGCAGAACTATTTACTCAATTTTCAGAGGGTGGGGTAGTTTACCAAAATGCTATTGATGATATGAAAAATATTTTTTCCCTATCCCCCCCTATTTATGGTATTGCAGCCATGTTAAACCCTACCATGAAATTAGGAGGTCCTCACTATTGGTATAGTCAAATTTATAATGCTTTACCTCTTTCAGTTGAGGAATATGGTACACTTAAAGATGAAAAAGAGTCAATTAAAATAAATGCTCAAACAATTTATAATGCTTATCAAGTAGCATTAGATCATGCTAGACCAAATATTCCAACTCCTACCTCGTCTAGCTCGCAAGTTCCTAAAAGATCTGCGGGACTAAAAATCACTTAGTTCTTGGACGGGGTTTAGGGGTTCTCAAGGTGATAATATTGGTAATAATTCACAACTAAATGAGCTTCAAGTTTATTTGTCGCAGGGACTTGAATCAGAGAATCCAGACGG
>MDKI01254077.1:0-34998 GCA_005239505.1 Nicotiana paniculata | reverse complement strand
TCTAACGCACCCCTAAAGCCAGGGCAGGCCTGGCGTTAGGGCCCTAACGCCCCCCTAATGCCATGGAGTACCAGGCCTTATGGGGCAAACGCCCCCCTAACGCCAGGGGGTGCCAGGCATTAGGGGGCAAATGCCCGGCTATCGCCCGGGCGTCTCCTTTTGCGTATTTTCGACGTATTTGCATCCCTTTAGCTCCGTTTCCATCTCCAATTCACCTACACATAAAATAAACTTTATTAAGCACATAACAAGTGTATTTTTATCATTAATGCGCATCAAATGTAAGGTATATCACATGCTAGACTATGCAATTTAGTATCGCATTAGTTATTCTCATACATTAGATGTAGTTGCTAGTTCGTGACATCCCTTTCATTGTTAGCCTAGTTCATACACTAGAATCCGAAGTTGCCATTTCATAGAAATACCTTTATTATCGAGTTTATCCTTAAGTAATTAATTGAAGTTGATGTTATTGAAAGTCATTAATCTATCTTAGTTGAAGTTTTGTTTAAAGGGGGTGTTGTTCATTGTTTTGTTACCTTCCCATTCCTTTTGTTGTTATTGAGATTCTATACACATTGTGTTAGAGCAGTGGGATATTTGTTGAGAAAATATTGATATTATCGGTTCCTTTGGAAAGTTTGTAGCCTATGGACACTTGGGGTACGAGTTTATGTGTTGCGTTGTTGTGATGTTAGCACACGTGAATTGTTGTGTGGAATGGTTGTTGTTATGCGGAGCATAAGGGTGGAACTCACTATTTTTGTTTTGCGGGGCATAAGGGTAACATCTCATTGTGGTTGATGGTGCGGAGTGATACGGGTGGCTATTGTGTTATTGTCCAGACGGAGCGATAAGGGTGGCTATTATGCGGAGTTATACCGGTGGCTATAGGAGTAATACAGGTGGCTAATGATATTTTCTCAGAGGAATGATACAGGTGGCTATCGAGAGATAAGGATGTCAATGTTAGGAATTATGGTTAATAGCATGGGGGAATTATGTTGATGATATTCGTGTGATGGTGGAATTTTCCATGTGTATGTTATACACCTTACGTGACTTGTTGTGTTTCTTTCAATGAGCTAGTCGATGTCTGTGATATTACTTGTTGACTTGGGTTGTACTATTACACTTGCACAAGCATACACCGTAGCATGCCACCTATACTAGTTCGCGAGTATAAAATTTTATATTTATTGATCATGCCCATGTATTCTTGTATTATCTGCTTTCATGTTGATATTGAGCATGTGACTATGCCGGGTAGATTTTGATATTGAGCTTGTGACTATTCCTGGCGGATTGTGATATTGAGCTTGTGACCATATCGGGTCGATTTGATAGTGAGCCTATGACCATAGCGGGTGAATTATCATTGTGAGCATGTGATCAAGCCGGGCGGATTGGGATATTAGCACGTGAGTTGTCCGTGCAGTTGTGGTTAGAAATGTGGGCACAAGGTGCCATGAGCATATGATTTGTGGTTTGAGACTCGTGACTTATTATTATGAGATAAGGTATATCGGAGTAATTTTGTGCGAAACTAGTGTTAGAATGGTTTATTTAGTTAGCATCTGTGTTCCTTATTTGGTTTTCGTGATACTTTCACGATTATCTTATTACTTCACTATATGTATCTCAAGTTGATTCTTGTTGCCATTTATTGATTCCTGCTTTTCATTATTAGCTTTATACATCTATACCACACATGTTATTTTGACTTGTAGGTGTCTTGGCTTGTACCTCGCCACTACACTTCTGCACATTTTTGTGCAGATCCGAGTATTGGAGATACCGTACTTAGGCAGAGTTAGCTTATTGATCGCGAGGATTCAATGTAGAGCTTCTTTTCTGTCGCAGTCCCTTTGAGTCCTTTCATTGTACTGTCAGCTTGTTATTTGAACAATATCGTATTTCGATCTTTGAGATCTTTCCATGTATTCAGCTAGCGTTCGTGACTCTGTATTACCTAGTCTTAGGAGATAGATTGTACTGATTATTTCCGCGTAGGCTTATTTCACATTTATTTCAGTATTTTATATAATTCTCTAATTTAGATATCATTGTCAACTTGGCTTAATTGTGGTAAGTAATCGGCTTACTTAGTCTTAAAGACAAGGTCTCATCATAACACATGTGCCGGGATTTTGGATCGTGACAATTATCTTAAGACTTAGTATTTTCTTTTTGGATATTATATATAATTCAGACTTTCAGTTAGTTAGAACAAGGCTTGCTTGAAGGATAAAATAGTTAAGCATTATCACGTCCTACCCGAGTTTCGAGGCGTGACAAGTAATTATACAAGGCAGCCTTTCAATTTTCCTTATTCCTTTCAAATAAATTTTTCATCTAAAAAATAAATAAGGCAAGAATTGTTGTACTCCAAACTTCTTCTAGCGTTGTCTACAACATCACTCCAGCTAAGGTAATTTTATCCCCTTTCTTATTGCATATCCCTAGCTAGTTTTTTTTTTTTTTTGAACAAACAGAAAATATTTATATTAAAAGCTACGTACTGTTCAGTACTGTCACGACCCAAACCGGAGGGCTGCAACGGGTACCCGGTACTTTACTCAACCGAGTACCAACATAACATATTCTTATCCTACTATCATGGGTAAATATAAATTGTCATCATGACGTAACCTAAATAAAGCATAAGGAATTCTAGACATAATACGACCTAACATGATATAGAAACTTATACATGTGACATACGCGCCTATAAGGATGACATGATCATTTATCAACTCAAAACATATGCCGACAAGGCCACACAAGTATCCATCTACCTAACATTTTTCTATAAGCCTCTAAGAGTACATAAACATCATAAAGGTCGGGATAGGGCCCCGCCATACCAGTCAATATATGTCCCAAACATATTGACCAAATAGGCAACTCCAGAGCAAGTGCAGTGCAACAACACTTTTCGCTGAGCTGATAGCCTACTACGAGGACTGTCAACCTGTCTATCGGGACCTACGGGCATGAAACGAAGCGTCCCCAGTAAAAAGGGATGTCATAAAGTACTGAGTATGTACGGCAGAAAAGTATAAATAAGACCAGTAATGTAAAGAGAGATATAGGAGATACAACATTTAGCATCTGAGTGCCTCTGAGATATAGTGACATGATGTCACGCCTCGAACTTGGGGAGGCGTGGCTCGCACCCGGTGCCGCATTTGCCCGAGAGAACCACTCTATAACTCATTTATTTTCTTTGTGATTATCATGGGCCAACATGGCCAGAACTCGTAATGTACAACTTGTAAGTGGGCAACATTGTATCAATAAACTATCGTTCATAAAACATGAATACATATGGGCCGTTAAGGCCTCTGACATACTGTACAAACCGAACCTCTGTCTACAAAGCCTCTAGGATTTACTGACATTAAATGGGACAGGGTACCGGCCTACCCATAAGTCTGTAGTAAAACTCTGACACGATGACTCATAGACTTGGTTGCACTGTGAATGAGTGGAGTCTTACCGATCCTTCGTTGAATGCCAATCTCGTCTACTATGAGGGCTTGTGAAACTGATTATCTATAACTGCAGGCATGAATGCAGCGTCTAAATCGAGAGTCTGATTACTGGACACAGACAATTATATATCTAGTGATTGAGAACATTGTAGGATCACTCTTAATATCAGAAGTACAAGAGATAAAGTACACCAACCATATACTATAACGACCCTACGATAAAGCCAGTTAAAAGAGTACCAGTCTCATAAGAAGTCAGTACGAAGCTCCCATCGTATTATGGATGCACCATAGGTACAAGTATTATAATAGAGCTTTAAGTAATGGACGGGAATTATACCCAGGTGGATCAGAAAAATCACTTCAAGTATTCCATGGTTCAACGTAAGCCCTAGTGGCAATATATTATGTAAGAAATTTTAAGTTATCAATGGATGATTGTAGATTAGCATTGAGGTGAATCAACAATGGATGGGTAAAAGTTGTAAAGTACGAGATGAGATTGGGCCATCAATCTTAAGATGAATAGTAATGAAGAAGTGTTAAAGGATTTAGCTTTATACATATAGGATAAGCAACGGGAGTAACCTGGAGTTTGATAGCAGACCTCATTAACGATAAATCGAAGTAAGAACTTTGGTATAATATAGCCTACTTATATGTAGTAAATCTAACAACGCCCAAATGGACAACATGACATAATTTTGTATATGTTCACAAAGTGAAACCTAGAGATTGGTGAAAAGCTGGAAGAGAAGAGAAAAGTCAGACGCTCATACAAGTTAGAACCGTAAAGGCTGCATGATAGAAGGTAGCAATAGTTATGAAACTAGAAGGATTCCGACTACAAGACGTGGTATGAGAAAGAGGCTTAAAGGGGGGAATGCCCTGGCATTTAGGGTTCATTCACAGAACAGTCGCCTAGATGGCAAGACGAGTACTAAAGTATTCGCAAGACCTGCATCAGTCAACATTCGAGGATGAATGTTCCAAAGGGGGAAATAATGTTACGCCCCGCAATATTACGTTGATATTACATCCTGGAGTATTATGTTACAATGATGTTACGCTTCACAGTACTAAATTACGACAATGTCGTACCCTGTAGTATTGTACGTTGAATTTGTCATAAGGTAATTGACATCAGTCCAAGTAAAAAAAATTATAAGAATTATGCTATTTCACAAGTGATGGATAAATGCGTGAAGATGAAAGGGAAAGCAAGTCAAAGAAAATGAATTTTTATCCATGTTTGGCATGTGGGAGAAAAATACGGGTCGAGCGTTAATACCCGATATTTACGGACTAGTACCATACAAGGTACCATGTGACCATGATAGTAGTATGCATAAAGTGTGTTAAAAATAGGTAGTATTTTAAGTAATTTGAGATCATTTTTAATTATGTGAGTAATTGATTAATTATCGGGTAACGGGTCATTACCTAATTAATTAATAAATTAGGGGATAAGATTAAACACCACACCCCTACGTGGCAGCCCTCCCATGCCAAGAGTGTGACTCATAACTTAGAATGAAAGGTGGCATTTTGAGAGATGTTTTGTCTCTCTTCAATAAGGAGCTTGATTATTCCAATAGTAAGAGTAAAGAGTTGGGAGCTTCTACAACATTAATGAATGTAATTCATTTGCTGCTTGTTCTTAAAGTTTACATGAACACTTGCATGGCACAATTATCGCAATATTTCAATCTTTATATGGCATTTACGTTTTCTTCAACAGAAATGCAAGCTAAGCTTGATACAAATAGTTCAAAAGTTATTTAGAAAAATATTATAGTATTCCCTATGCTTAAGCTAATAAGGGAAAATTCTTATTCTTAAGGAGAAATGCCTAGTAGGAGAAAAGATTTGCAATACTAGTTCTGGAACAAGCAACTACATTTATTGTCAAGACAACATGTTGGGTGTATCCCAAATGTTATCACATATTCTCATTAAGAGATTTTGTAAATCAAGAAAGTTTATGAGAGCTTTAGAGTTGCTTGAGGATATTCAAAGCAAGGGTCTTATACCTGATACAGTCACTTTTGGAACTTTGATAAATCGGTTTTATGAGAATGAATCCAGACAAAGCATTCCATTTAGATATGCTTAAGGATTGTGAGCATAGGTCACTGGTCAAGTTATTTCATCACAGAGAGCCATCCTCTCCCCCTCTTACAAAAACATCATACGGATATTTCCTACTCCGGGTATGTTAAGTCCATCCCTTCTTTCTTTTTGGCATGATCCAAACTATACTGAAGAAACGAGCAAACGCACAGTTTCCATAAATTACTCTATTCATAGGAATACTCGGGGTGTCTATATTCTTAATTCCCTATGTGAATTATTATATCTTCTGTTCATGGGTCCAAAATAAATACGTATTTTATAATGTTCATCCGAAAGGCATATTGATTTTTATGGCATTCTGAGAAAATCTTATTAACGTATTTCTTATGCATTTATACATGCACATTGGCCCATGACTCAGACGGTGTTATATACGCGTATATATGTATTTATATTCAAACGATATTATATACACGTATATATGTATGTATATATATGTATACGGGATATGGAAAAGGTTATGGCGTTATATACGCACCACCACCTGATCAGCTGGTATACGATGATGATTTTGCCCACAGTGGCCGATATCATATGATGGGATGCCCTCAGAGGCTGATGATGTTATGAAACATATGCCTATGCACGACATGACATTGATACACGTATGCATGCTGCTAAAAGTTATTTATGATTTACAAAGTTATTCAGACTTACAGATTGAGTCATGTACACTATATTTCTTCCATGTCGCTTATGTACATTATGTGCCTTACATACTCAGTACATTATTCTTACTGACGTCTCTTTTGCCTGGGACGCTGTGTTTCATGCCCACAGGTCCTGATAGACAGGTCGAGAGCCGTCCAAGTAGGCTATCAGCTCAGCAGAAGATGTTGGTGTGCTCCATTTTCTTCGGAGTCGCTTGTTTGGTTAGTATGATTTTGACAGGTATTGTTTGGTATGGCGGGACTCTATCCCGACCTTTATGACATTTATGTACTCTTAGAGGCTTGTAGACATATGTCGTATACGTGAAAGATTATACGGACTTGTCGGCCTATGTTTTGAGTTTGTAAATGATTATGTTGGCCTATTAGCACGTATGTCATGTGTATATGATAATGTAATAAGAAAGATACGTTACGTTAGTACTCGGTCGAGTAAGGTATTGGGTGCCCGTCGCGGCCCATCGGTTTGGGTCGTGACACATGAAATGCATGATATATATATATATATATATATATATATATATATATATATATATATATATATATATGTATATATATATATATATATATATATATATACACATAAGTTTTTTAAAATATCCGCCTCTGTGGGAACCATCATCGTCATCATCATATCGTACCCGGCCTCAAAGAGGACTCGTTACAAACATACCCGGGCATCATAAGGCTCGGTAGAATCTGCCCGGCCACATGGAGCTCGATAAATCCAACTGATCAGTGGTTACACAATAGGTTCCGTACCCGGCGGACTATAGCGCGGCTCGGTAGAGTAAAATAGATACTATATATAATGTATGATGGACTCATGTAATCACACTCTAAACCTTTCGGAGTGACTTAAGGTAGTTGCACCTTCGATTAACATTATGGACATCATACCATCAATATGAACTTCACTAGGACTCAAGGATCATACACACTTTCTTAGAATAACTTTGTAAGGAAAGAAAAACATGGACCACCTTAGTTTCTAGGAGTAGATTCATTATGAAATAGCATATCGTTTATGTTCGTTTCACTTTAGATCATGCTAAAAGAATGAAGGAAGAGCCTTAACATACCTTAACTCCGTTGAGTCCTTAATACCCTACAAGAAATTCTTCAAAAAACTCAACTCAATCTACCAAAGCATGAGGAGATTCAAAATCAGTGCTGAGTAAAGGCTAAATTCGCAACTTAAACTAGTAGCTCGTTTATGTAAAGTTGGACAGCATCTCCCCTATATCAAGGCCCTCCTCCAATATCATATACCAACAACACCAATAACAAAGCAATAACAACATGTATGCATTATAACCCAACCTTATCTCCACCACAATATATCACAAAATAGCCCAAGCACCCTAATAAATTCATACATTAAACGATACTAAAAGTAGTGTCAAACAACCTAAAAATGAAACGATGAATGACCAGCCAACATTACATCAATGTAACGACCTTGGCGGTCATTTTGATAGTTTGAGCCCCTAACCCCAAATAATTTCTTTCCCCACGTTTGCTTCTGCTTTTGGGATTTGCCGAAGTGATTAGTCATGGAATTCGGAGAGTTGTGGGATACATAGTTGCCAATTATGAATTCAAGCCTTAGAAACTGGACCATAGTTGGAACTATGTGAATATGGATCCAAAATGGAAATCCGTTGACTCTATTAGCTCCGTTGAGTTATTTTGTGGTTAGGAGCGCGTCTGGAATGTGTTTTCGAGATCTTTAGTAGATTTAGGCTTGAATTGGCGAAAGTTAGATTTTCGGCGATTTCGGCCAATAGTTAAAATTTTGATATCAGACTCAGAATAGAATTCCGAGAGTGGCTGTAGGTTCGTTGTGTCATTTGTGACCTGTGTCTCAAATTTGAGGTCATTCGGACTATGTTTGACGTGTTTCGGCATCGTTGTGGATTTTGGAAAAATATCTAAGTTCTTATGCTTGAATTCATGTTTAAATATTTTTTTAATTTTATGTGATGTGTTTTGAAGTCTCGGCCAAGTCCAAATGATGTTATATAACTTGTTCGTAGGTTTGGTTGAGGTTATCGGGGCCCTCGGGTGTGTTTCGGGTGCTCAACGGGAAGAAAATGGGACTTAGGCAAATCTGATGTGGGTTGTTATAGTGTTTTTCGCACCTGCGCAAGTTGGACCGCAGGTGCGGCCCCACACAAGCGGCTGAGTTAACCGTAGAAGAGGATTTGGACCTATGCATCTGGGACCGCAGATACGGCTGGGAAACAGCAGATGCGGCCCAGCGACCGGAGATGCGGCCCCAGCCCATTAAGTGACTTTTTGCACCTGCGATACCTTTTCCACAGGTGCGGGACCGCAGGTGCGGCCCAATTGACCGCAAAAGCGGAAATGGCTGGTGAGAAATAGACAATTTGAGGGTTTGAGTTTCATAACTTCTAAAATCAATTTGGAGCACGGGAATAGGCGTTGTTTGGTGGATTTTGAAGTGGAGATAAGTAGCTAATGATTCCTAATCCTATTTCATTTGTATTTCATCAATCTGTAACAAGTTCTTCAATCAAATGAAGGAATTTGAGTGGAAAAACAAAAAATTGGGAGAAAAGTTCGTCAATTGAAAATCCAAGAATTTAATGGGATTTTGACGTCGGATTTTGATGATTCTTGTTTGAGTGTGTTCGTGAGTGAATGTGTGTTCTAAATTGGTAACTTTACCTTGATTCCGAGACGTGGGCCCAGAGGACTTTTAGGGTGATTTTCCTAATTTCGCATATTAGCTTCGAATTAATTAGTTAGATTAACTACTTGAAGTTATATTTATATTATGCAATTGAATTGAATAGATTTGGGCCATTTGGAGTCGGTACTTGTGGCAAGAACGTGATTTCGAGTTGATTTGAGCAGTCGAGGTAAGTGTCTTGCCTAAATTTGTGTTAGAGACTTCCCCATAGGTTGTTTTGACATTTATTGCTGTGTGGGCGCGGTGTACGTGAGGTGACGAGTACGTACACAGGCCATTATTGCTAAAATTTCATTTTCCTCCCAAAATGTATAAATTGTTTCCTATTACATTTTGTTAATGTGTTAAATTGTTTAACTTAGATCAAGAAAGCATGCTTCCCTGTTTATTATTAAATTCCCTATCTAATACTCTATGCGCCATGTTTAGTTAGCTTAACGCTTTTCTCAACCTGCCTTTTGATGATCTGTTTAAATTTATGTCTTATATGTCGTTCATTTCGCATCTCATATTTAAATTGGGACTACTGACGTATTCCGGGAGATCCCCCAGCACTGCATATTCATTTTGGGACTACGGACGTATTCCAGGAGATCCCCATGTACTGCATATTTAAATTGGGACTACGGACGTATTCCAAGAGATCCCCCGGCACTTCATATTTATTTTGGGACTACAGACATATTCCGGGAGATTCCCCTGTACTGCATAATAATTTGGAACCACGGGACGGTATCCCAAGAGATTCCACCTTGTGACACATTGTGCGTAGCCGAGGGCTCTCTTTACTGCTATGTTTTAGAATATCTTCTTTAACTGTTTACTATAGAAACTGCTTATCTTTCGTACATTTTTAATGATTTATATAAAAATCCAGTAGAGCCTTAACCTGACCTCGTCACTACTTGACTGGGGTTAAGATTGGCACTTACTGGGTCCCAAATGTGGTGTACTCATGCCTTTTCCTACAAATGTTTTTCGTGTGCAGATCCAGGTACGAGTTATGAGTCGCGTGGCTAGTCGTTACAGTTGTTCCAGGAGACCGCAAGGTATTTCTGCCGCGTCTGCAGAATCCTCCGAGTCACCTTCTATTCTGTCTTGTAGAGATTTTTCCTATGTACTTCCTAGTTTGTTTAGAGCTACAATAGTGTAGAAGCTTGCGACTATACTGTGACAATCCTGGTCTTTGGGGTTTATATTTGTACATGCCGAGCGACATCGTTATGATTATTTAGATTTTATCATTTATGCCTTTATTTAACGCATTTTTAATTAAGTTTAATCCGCAATTTAGGCTTACCTACTCGTAGAGACTAGGTGCCGTCACGATGCCTTTCAGAGGGTAAATTGGGTTGTCACAATCATTATGTGGTGTTTCTCCACACCTTTTATCCTCCAAAACTCCACAAAACATCAGCAAAATAGACAACCAAAAATCAACATGAAACAGTCCACTATAAATCGAACAATTTGAACTCACGGCTTCTGATCGTCGTCCCGCGAGTTCTAACTATTGGGAAGTGTATTTATAAATATACTTCATATTTAAAGCTTAAATACAGAAAGTATAAGTTTTCTTAATTATGAAGTACCTTCCAAAACTGAAACTATAGAGAAAAAGTGAAGCGATATAGTGATACTTACGTCGTAGGCATCGTTCTAGTGTTATCGCTTCTTGATTTCGTACACCGGATGTTAGTATTCTTTGAAACCCTTTGGATAGCTTAAGGATAGGTTTTTATGGCGTTCTCTGGTCGGGATCTATATAAAAGTGAAGATAGAGACGAGCAAAAACCAATATATAAACTTTTGAAAAGTCAAAGAGGTGCTAGCTTGGCACCCTTGCATTGGCCCATCTTCCGATGCTTATATCTTGTTATCTGGATGTCGTATGAATGACGTTAAAGGAACTTGGAGACTAAATTCTAAGACCTTCAATTTGGTATATAATATGTCACAATAAGACCTCGTATAACACATGAAATGTCTTGCTCAAAAAGCTTTAGTGACACACCTACTTGTCACTTATGATGCATGCGCAGTGTCGCAAAACTGCAAATATCTCTCTACTCCTATGTCGTATCTATGAACGTTTAATGTCTTAGTAAATAGAATAGTAGATATTCAATTCGGTAGGTAGAGCATCCCTTATTTCCAAGTATATCGGGAGAAAAGCTCAGCTATATTTGACCTAAATTTTAGTATAGTTATGAATGTAACTTGTGATGATCTTTGCCAATTTTTGTTTCACTACTCGCTTGACTTCAAAACATAACACACGATGTAACGACCCGACAAGTTATTTTGAGAATTTAAGCTTCGTTCTATTGCGTAAGGTTTTGAACAGCGTCACATTTTGTATATCGACCTGCGTGCATGGTTAGATTCATTTACCTGGTGATGCGGAGTCGAATTTGAAGAAGGAATTTAGTTTTGGAAGCTTAATCGGTGGAATTTGACCGGAATTTTGACTTTTGTGTAAACGAATTCAGAATGAGGTTTGGGTAATGTCAAAAACTCCGTATGGTGATTTTTGGACTTAGGCGCGCGTCCGGAATTGGATTTGTAGGTCCGTAGAGTAATTTGAGGCAATTCAGCGAAAGTTGCAAAATTCAAAGTTTAGGAAATGGATAAGTTTGACCACAGTTGACTTTTTGGGATATCGGGGTCAGAATGCAATTCGGAGCGTTGGAGAAGCTTTAGGATGACAATTGGGACTTGTCTGAAAAATTTGGCGTCATTTCGGGTTGAATTTATAGGTTTTGCCACGAGTTTGGAAGTTTGAAGTTTTGAAATTTCATAAGTTTGATTTATGGTGTGATTCATCATTTTTGCATTTTTTGATGTGATTTGAGACATCGAGCGAATCTGTGTTAGGTTAATGACTTGTTTGTATGTTTATATAGGGTCTTGGGGGCCTTGGGTGTGTTTTAGATGGGCTTTGGGTAATTTTCCCTTATTTTTGAACTGTTGTTTCTGGTGTCTGATGTTCCCTTCCGCGATCCGTAGTTCCATTTGTGATCACGTAGTGTAATGTTGACCTTCCATATTTTCCTTCATCGTGTTCGCATAGTTGGGTGTGATCGGGAACTCCTGCAACGCGTTCGCTTCTAAATGTCCGCGGTCACGTAGTGTTACCCTTGTTGATAACACAATTTGTTCTTCGTGTTCGCGTCACTAGGTATGTGATCACGTAAGCTTAGCCCACTATTATATGTGTTCGCATCACCTTGTCAACGTTCGCGTAGGTTCCAGCCTTTTCTCTTTCACGTTCGCGAGCGTGTATTTGCATTCGTGAAGTACGACTTGGGAAGCCTTCCTTTTTCTTCTTCGCGATCGCAAGTGATGTTCTGCGATCGTGATTCATTAAACGTCTGGGCAGAATATAAATCTTCAAATCGAAGGTTAGACCATTTTTTGTAACGACTCGGTCAGTCGGTCCGAGAGTTTAGCCATGTTTCTCCTATTTTTAATTTATTATGTGTTGTTCATCTCTTTTATGTTGTGTTGGTATGGTTGGCTCGGGTTTGAAGTGATTGTGGAGAGAAATGAGACACTTAGTCTCTTAAGTTGGCTTTATAGTTAGAAAAGTTAACCAGAAGTTGACTTATAGGTAAATGACCTCGGAATGTGGTTTTTATGGTTCGGATAGCTTCATTAGGTGATTTGGGACTTAGAAGTGTGTTTGGAATGTTTTTTGGAGGGCCAGAGTAGAATTAGGCTTGAATTGGAAAATTGAGTTTTTGGCACCTTTTGGTCGGCAATGGAAAATTAGCTATTGTGGTTGGAATGGAATTCAGAAAGTTCGAGCAGGTCCGTAGTATCATTTTCGACTTGTGTGAAAAATTTGAGGTCAATCAGACGTGATTTGATAGGTTCGACATCAAATGTAGAAGTTTGAAGTTCTAATGTTCATTAGGCTTGAATTGGGGTGCGATTCATGATTTCGATGTGGTTTGAGGTGATTTGAGGCTTTGAGCAGGTCCGTGTTATATTATGGGACTGGTTTGTATGATTGGACGGGTCCTAGGGGGCCTCCGGTGTGTTTTGGGGTGGTTTCGGATCATTTCGGGCTGTTTTACAATAGCTGATGCTGGTGTCTTGTGTTGTTCTTTGCGTTTGCGAGGATCCTCCGGCATTCGCGAAGAAGAAAAATCTCCGCTACGCATGTCTAAATTTGGAGGCTCATATATCACAATAGATAAATAATTTGAAGATGATCCAAAAACAAAAGTTGTAGCCCTTTGTGTCTAATTTTTAGAAAACTAAACAATTTAGTATTTAGATTTGTGTACCAAGAGTTATGGTCGGTACACTACAGACTATCCGGGAAGATGAAGAAGAAATTTGTGTTGCATATGGCTGACTTTGGAAGCTTATATCTCAAAATATCTAAGAAATTAGAAAATTCCCAAAAGTATACAGTTGTAGGTGCTGGTGTCTAGTTTCCAATACATTAAACCATTTGTAATTTGGATTTTTGTAGTAAAAGTTATGACCATTATACTACAGGATTTCTGAGAACAGTTTGGAAATGGCTTTTGAGAGTTTTTGTTCATCGCGAACGTGATGG
Source organism: Nicotiana paniculata (assembly GCA_005239505.1). Classification (NCBI taxonomy): domain Eukaryota; kingdom Viridiplantae; phylum Streptophyta; class Magnoliopsida; order Solanales; family Solanaceae; genus Nicotiana; species Nicotiana paniculata. Next base: position 21,399 of record MDKI01254077.1, on the reverse strand, counting down.
GTGGCCCGCTGACACGAAGAAGAAATACCTGGGTAGAATTTAAAGTTCAAAAAAGAGGGTTTTGAGTTCATATCACAAAATTTAATTTGGAGCTCGGCAGAAGGCAATTTTTGGAGAGATTCTTGTGTGGGTGTTTGGGGTAAGTGATTCTTACCTAGTTTTGGTTAATTCCCATGTATGCCTTTAGTTTCATCATTTAATTTGGGATTTGAGGTGGAAATTGGGTGAAAAGTGGAAGAGAGTTTGGAAAATTCTTTTGGGGATTTGAATGGACATTTGAGGTCTGATTTCGATGAATTTGATATGTGTAGACTCGTGAGTGAATAAGGATTCTAGTTTTGTGATTTTATCGAATTCCGAGACGTGGGTCCGGGGGTCAGGTTTGGCCAATTTCGGGATTTTTGATGTAATTCGATTATTTTTGAGTGGGCTTTGTTCGTTTAGCGTATATTGATGATATAAATTTGGTTTTGGTTAGATTCGGAGAAATTGGAGGTCGAGTCAAGAGGCAATGGCATCGCAAATTAGGTTTTGGCCGGTTTGAGGTAACAATTGTAAATCTATACCTGAGGGTATGAAACACCGGTATTTCGTATTGTTTTGATAAATGAGGTGACGAGCGTGTGGGCGTGCACCGGTAGGGATTGTGACTTGGTCCATTCCGTAGGGACTATGAGGCCCCGTAATTGATTTGTAATCATATGATATCCCGTATTTTACAGATTGATACTATATTTTGGGCTGTACGCCATGTTTGGGGCCTTGTGTCGACCTGTTTGGACCCTTAGGGGTATTTTACTACTATTCTCACACTGTTTTGATAGAAAATATAATCTCAGTCATGATTTATACATGTTCACTGTTTATTCCTGTTTATCACTCTGTATTTAATTAATGAAAGATATTTTGGACTGAGTCCCCGTGATTTGTGATGAGTTGCCCGAGTGGCTTGTGAGGATGATGATTGAGTGAGGCCGAGAGACGGATTGTGAGGATAGTGATGGATCGGGCTACACGCCACAGTATATGGATCGGGTTGCACGCTGTAGCGAGATATATGCGGATCAGGCTACACGCCGCAGCGAGATATTGGATCAGGCTACACGCCGCAGCGATATAGCGCTTGGGCTGTAGGAGCCCCTTCGGAGTTTGTACACCCCTAGTGAGCGCAGTAGACTATTATGGATCGGGCTGCACGCCGCAGCGGTTACTATTATGGATCCGGTTGCACGCCACAAAAGTTATTATATGGATCGGGCTGTGCGTCGTAGTGGTTGTTATATGATACACGTTGAGTGAGAGTGCTGAGTGTGAGCATTGACTTATGAGAGCAAAGTCACGAGTGACTGAGAGGCTTTATTTGTGAGTGACACTGTGCCCGAGGGGCTGATATTTTTATGAAAACTACTGTTTTCACTGTTCTTTACACTGAGCCTCTAATGAAAACGTTGAACAAATGTTTTATACGTGATTTTAAATGGAACACATGAGATTTTATGAAAAATTCGGAATATAGATTTATGAATCGATTAAAATATTTTCACGGTTGCTTATTATATGGCTTTACATAATCTTTAAATGCTCGTCACTGCACTCAAGTCTTTAGTTATAATTTTTACTTACTGAGTTGGCGTACTCATGTTACTCCCTGCACCTTGTGTGCAAATTCAGGTGCCATGACTGAGTGAGAGCGGATTTGTTCCCTTTGGAGGCTTTCGGAGATTGCAAGTTAGTTGCACGGCGTCCGCATCCTCGCCTTTCTCTTTCCTATTTCTCCATTATGTACATTCTCAGACTTGTTTGTATTAAGGGAACAATACATATTTGTATTTCCTTTTAGATGCTCGTGACTGATTACTCCATTTTGGGGCATTGTTTAGATGTCTTACTTATCTCTACTTTCTTGAAATGCTAAAAATGATAATTTTATGAATCGTCGGTTAATACTGAATTAAATGAAAATTTCCTTATGTTATGTGTAGTGGATTGGCTAGCCTAGGAGATCTCCCAGCACTATATATTTATTTTGGGACTACGGACGTATTCCCTGAGATCCTTCTGTACAACATAATAAATTCGGAACTACGGTACGGGATCCTGGTAGATTTCCTCTGTTGATATATATGTGTTCAGAGATGTTAATCCTATATGCTTAGGTGTCACAAGGTGACCTATACTCGAAGGATATTTACTTGAAAAATACATATATTTGTAAAGCATTTATCTCGAAGAAAATATGTATGAAAGATGTTATTTGAAAAGTACATTTGAAAAGTATTCATTTTGAAAGAACTATGTTTGAAGGATATCTATTTGAACTGTTTATACTTCAAAAGTATACTTCCAAATAATTTCCTACTGGAAAGGATTATATTTTTAAAAGCTTCCAATACAAAACTTACAGGTGAAAGTTTACACTTGACGATTTTGACTAATTTAGTGTAATTGTTGGCTAAGGCCTGATGTGTGAACTATTGTAGTGCTGAGTTAGTACTTGTCCTTACCGTATTATGATTTCTCAATTTTGGTTGTGTTTTCGTCCACCCTCTTGTGTATTATTATGGAGTTATGTTGTTGTTGTTATTTTTCCTTCGTTATTGTAGTTGTTATGTTTTTAGCCATATCGTGTAGACATTAGATAGATGTTATGTTCCGTTATTTCTATATTTATGCATGTTTATTTTATTAGACCAGTAGGTGTCTTGACTAGTCCTCGTCACTACTTCACGGAGGTTAGTCTCGATACTTACTAGGCACCGATGTGGTGTGCTCATAGTACACTTCTGCAAATTTTTGTGCAGATCCAGGTATCGATTGTTAGTAGTTGTGCGGATCATTGCCGAGGAGACTCAAGGTAAACCTGATGCTACATTCGCGGGCTTCAGAGTCACCTTCCTACTTTTATTCAACTGTTCTTATTCATTTCCAAACAATTGTATTTAGAAGTTGTAGTTAACTTTGTAGAGCTTATGGCTTGTATTACAGGTTTTGGGGAAAATGTAAATTCAGTAAAGATTTCTATATCGAGACTGTTAGTTTTACTTTATTATTGTTGTTATTAAATAAATGTTAGGCTTTCCTAGTCCCTAAGACTAGGTATCATCACGATACCCAACGGAGAGAAAATATGGTCGTGACACACTACTATGATAAGATAAAAATAACTTATAACATAACCTCCTTACCATTTTGAGCACCCTAGTATCACTCCAAAAGTACATGTTATAACATTCCCAACTTGTCGACTTTTGGCGAAACTTATTTTCTTCAATTTGTTTAGCCTCTAGCCTTCTAACCTTCTTGGTACTTGAAGTACATGATCTTAAATATTTGCAACCTCCATGGTAACACGATTAACTTACTTTTTGTACTTTCAGAGATGATCTCATTTCAGAGATTATGCCAATTGACTTACGGCGTACATCACATACGAAATTATGGGGTGTAACATCATTCCCCTCTTTGGAACATTCGTCCTCGAATATTGACTGGTGCACTAGTAGCTTCTATGAATGGTTTTAATACTGTCGTTGCTATCTATCCAACTTTTATGTGAATAAGTCCAAAGTATGGGCTATTCACAACCTTCTGCATTTGATAATCTCGTACATTATTCACTTTTACCTTACTTACCTTATAATCTTGTATCACCTCTTCTACCTCTTTCATGACTTCCTTTCCACATAGATATAATTCACAACCACAACTTGAAGCTTTATTATAGTACTTGCACCTCTGGTGCATACACAATCCGGTGGGAGCTTCATACTGACTTCTTATGAGGATTTTACTTTTCTAACTGGCTTTATCGTAGAGCCGTTATAGGATATGGCTAGTGTACTATCTCTCTTGTACCTCTGATATTTAAGAGTGATCCTGCAATGTTCTCAATCACGAGGCCTATAATTTTCTTGGTCCAATAATTTGTCTCCTAATTTACTTAGTTGATGTAATTCTTTAGTTCTCTCGTCTCCCTGATCACCCTTTATGTAGGCTTAAGCTATCTTCCGATATGCGGCTAATGGTATTAGTTATTACTTTTGCCTTTCATGGAAGCTATGGAATATCTGTGATACCATAATTCAACTTTTTGGCTATGACCTGGACTCAATTCTTTCTTTTAACTTATACCGGAGTCTTCTATGGTTGTATGATTGTCAATGTATATGTTGCATGGATAAAATTCCGAAATCTTAAGTGCGTTTATAATGTAACTAAATCTGAATCATTGGTCAAATAATTCATTTCTTTCGTTCTAAAGCTTTCTTAAATGTAAGTTATTACTTTTCCTGGTCTTTCTGCACTTTGTTGCGTGCATACTTGGTTTATCTTGGCGTTCACGAATACAAGAATCCCATGTAACCCATATGATACCATACCACTTACTTCCTGTTCATTAGTCATGACAGATGCCACTTTCGTAGGGAGTGCATAAATGTTGTAGTGAGACTGCTTTTACATGACCATTTCTTCTTCAAGTTACTATGCTTATGTTGAAGCGTCCTTCCTTATTTCCTCAGCTAGTCTTTCATTGTAGTACTTAGGGAGGATCCTCTGACTTTTGTAAGGCTGCGAGCTCATTATATCGCATACTCTACGGAATTTTTGATGTCCTTCCTCACCTATAATTTTCCATAGTTACTTACCTCCACGCCCTTGTACTTATAGGATTTCTTCCGAACTAAAGTTTTGATTGTCTTCCCAGTGGCACTCTCTTTTATTTTTGTAGTACTCATACGGTACCTTTAACTATCCCAAATCCTATCTGAATATATCTCAAGTATTACAATGACATTACTACGAGGCTAAATTCACTATATTGGGTTGTACTATGTTTATCTTGCACGATCTGTTGATTTTTCCGTATCCTCCTATCTAGCGATAACTACGTTCTTCCTGAATCAACTACGGACTACCCATTGGTCCACTCTCATATCTGTATTATATGTAACGCCTCTTGGGTTATGTCCTTTGTCTTAACTTACCTCTCGTACGGGATCCTTATGTATCAAATGTTCATTTCCACTTATTTATCAAGATTATCGAGTGCGAAACCCTTGTTGATTCTCTTTGGCGTCATGCTTGCATAATGTTCTGGAGTCATATTATACTTGCAGGATCCGAATAATTGCAATCTCATTCCTTTCACCTTTTTACCGCATTCTCCCTTACCATTGGATAGTCACCTCTTCATCTTTGGATTTTCTTCACATCTTCACTGACATATTACTTGCCTTGTGGTAACCCTTCTACACCAGGGATAATTGAATTTCTTACGCACAAGGGTGACACCTGCTGTAACTGGCAGATTTAGTCCCTTAAGCTTAACTCTGCTCATAGTGCTTGCTTTAGGAAAGCGTCTTCGTGAATGACCTTGAAAGGTTATTCTTCTATTGTTCATTCTATTATTGTCGAAACACAATCTCTGAAACGATGCCGAATATTACCAATTCCTTCGATCCCTAATTCATGTTTAGTTTATCTAGTTCACCAGCCCATATTCATTTCTATTACTCTGGGGTCTAAGTTTTCCCTTTGGCAATCACGTTAGAGTCACAAACTTATTTCTTGAAATGAGGATGTGACTTTGTGACCTATTCTCTTTGGTTGCCTCAAGGCCTGTTACCTCTCATTTTTTCCTTCCTTTAACTATATATTTGGTAATACTGTCATTACCATTGTCATCCACGTATCATATCTTACTCATAATGCTTTATTAACTCTCTCCTTATTTCCCTGCTAATATTTATGTCTATCACTTTATTCTGAAAACTCCAACAAGAAATTCTCTCTCTACTATGGATGAATACCACATTAAGGTAATATTTGTTCTTTCCAGGGTTCCAGTTCCTGTCTTTGAAAATTCTAATATTCATATCTAGCTAGACTATTCTAGGGTGCACCATCTAGGTGTCTCAGAAGGAGATCTGTTAGCACATTTGCAATATCCTTCGGAAATGTCAACTAACGAAAAGAATGCATCCAACATTGTTGGATTACTTTAACCCTAACTGGATCCTGATATCTTGTTCTTCTGTTAACTATATTTGTTGGCTCCCATGGAGCATAAATGAGGCGGGTGTGGCCGATTGTACATACCTCTGTTACAATTGAAGGTAATTCAAAATGCTTATATTTCTCTGCTTGAATCGTAAATACTGACAATCTTCACTAACTGGGCGCCTCGTACCCTTCTTCATCTTGCTTCTTTTACTAGTTGAAACTTGTATCTACCTTCTGATTCTCTTATTGCTTTTTACCATATGGGTAGATCGATATTCTTGCCTTAGAGCTCCTAATTAAGAAATTAACACATCTTAGTACACACATGATCTGGTGAAGACCTCACATTTACTCATTATAAGTATGCTGCAAAATTGAGTTCCTCTGACTCAAATCTTCCACATCCACATTGCAATCTCTTACCAATCGTCTTTCTAGATGTAGGCATCATCGTATTATAAATAATATAGAATTTAGGAAATTCAGTTCTTACGACTGAGCTCTACCACACGATCTAGAGTGAGAAGAAAGAGTCAGAGTCCTAAATGCCATGTAGCCTCATGCTTATAAGTGTAGTGCACAACAAACCCATAAACAAGAATCTACTAGACACGGCTTGTAGACTCCCTAGGATAGAACTGCTCTGATACCACTTCTCTCACGACCCAAACCGGAGGGCTGCGACGGGCACCCAGTACTTTATTCAACTGAGTACCAATAACATATCTTTCTTATCATACTATCATAGGTAATGTGCCAAAATGGCCATCATGACGTAACTGAAATAAAACATAAGGGAATGCTAGACATAGGATGACCTAACATGATACTGAAACTTATACATGTGACATACATGCCTATAAGGCTGACATGATCATTTGTAAACTAAAAACATAGGCCGACAAGGCCATACAAGTATCCATATACCTGACATTTGTCTACAAGTTAGATTACATAAACATCATAAAGGTCGGGACAGGGCCCCGCCATACCAGTCAATACATGTCCCAATCATACTGACCAAATAGGCAACTTAGGAGCAAGTGGAGTGCAACAACACCTTCCGCTGAGCTGATACCCTACTAGGAGGACTGCCAACCTGTCTATCGGGATCTGCGGGCATAAATCGCAGTTTCCCCAGGAAAAAGGGACATCAGTACGAAGAAAGTACTGAGTATGTAAATCATAAATAAGCACAGTAATGTAAAGAGAGATGTAGGAGATACAACATGTAGCATCTGAGTGCCTCTAAGAGATAGTGACATGAAATGCATGATATATATATATATATATATATATATATATATATATACACATAATCTTTTAAAAGCATCCGCCTATGTGGTCATCATCATCATTATCATATCGTACCCGGTCTCGAAGAGGAATCGATAAAAACATACCAGGCCATCATAAGGCTTGGTAGAATTTTACCCGGCCACGTGGAGCTCGGTAAACCCAACTGACCAGTGGTTGCACAATAGGTGTATTACCCGGCCAACTCTAGCGCGGCTCGGTAGAGCAAAATAGATACTATATATAATGCATGCTGGACTCATGGAATCACACTCTACACCTTTCGGAGTGACGTAAGGTAGTTGCACCTTCGATTAACATGGACATCATACCATCAATATGAACTTTACTACGACTCAAGAATAATACATACTTTCTTAGAATAACTTTGTAAGGAAAGAACAACATAGACAACCTTAGTTGCTAGGAGTAGATTCATTATGAAATAGTGTATCATTTACATTTGTTTCACATTAGATCATGCCAAAAGAAAGAAGGAAGTGCCTTAATGTATCTTTACTCCGTTGAGTCCTTAATACCTTCCTATAAATTCTTCAAAAAACTCAACTCAATATACCACAGCATGAGGAGATTCAAAACCAGTGCTGAGTAAAGACTAAGTTTGCAACTTAAACTAGTAGCTCGTTCGCGTAAATTTGGGCAGCATCTCCCCTGTAAAAAAGTCCTCATCCAGTACCATATACAATAAACACCAATAACAAGGAAATTACTACATGTATGCATTATTTCCTAACCTTATCTCCACCACAATATATCACAAAACAGCCCACACACCCTAATTACTTCATACGTAAAAAAACAATAAAAGTAGTGTCAAACAACCTAAAAATGTAACGACGAATAACCAGCCAAAACTTACATCATTATGTGGTGTCTCTCCACACCTTTTATCCTCCAAAACTCCATAAAACATAAGAAAAATAGACAGCCCAAAAGCAACACGAAACAGCCCACAAAATAGTCCACTAAAAATCGAATAACACGAACTCACAGCTTACGATCACCGTCCTATGAGTTATAACGATTAGGAAATGAATTTATCAACCTTCCTTGATACTTAAAACTTAAATACAGAAAGTAGAATTTTTCTTAACTATGAAGTAGCTTCCAAAACACAAACTTTAAAAAGAAGAGAGGCAATATAGCGATACTGTCGCAGTGATCGTTGTAGTGTTATCGCTTCTTGATTTCGTACATCGGATGTTAGTATTCTTTGAAACCTTTGGAGAGCTTAAGGATAGGTTTTTATGGTGTTCTCTGGTCTGGATCTATTTAATAGTGAAGATAGAGACGAGCTAAAACCAATATATAAACTCTTGGAAAGTCAAAGAGGTGCTAGCTTAGCACCCTTGCATTGGCCCATCTTCCAACGCTTATATCTTTTTATCCGGATGTCATATGAATGAACCATTTAGAGAGTTAGAAAATAAATTAAAAGACCATAAATTTGGTATATAATATGTCCCAATAGGACCTCATATAACACACGAAATTTATTTCTCAAAAACCTTTAGTGACACACTACTTGTCACTTATGATGTCTATGCAGTCTTGCCACAATGCAAATATCTCTCTACTCCTATGTCGTATCGATGACCGGTTTAATGCGTTATAAAATATAATCGTATATATTCAATTTGGTAGGTATATCATCCCTTAGTTCCAAGTATATCGGGAGAAAGGCTCAGCTATATTTGACCTAAATTTCAGTATAGTTATGAATGTAACTTGTGATGATCTTTGCCAACTTTTGTTCCACAGCTCGCTTGACTTAAAAACATAACACACGACTATCATAAGACAAAAATAACTCATAACATAACCTCCTTTTCAGTTTGAGCACCCTAGTCTCACCCCAAAAGTACATGTTATAACATTCTCAACTTGTCGACTTTCGACGAAACTTATTTTCTTCAATTTGTTTAGCTTCTAAGCCTTTCAACCCTCTTGGTACTTGCAGTCCATGATCTTAATATTTGAAACCTCCATGTTAACATGATTAACTTGCTTTTTGTACTTTCAGATATGATGTCATTTTAGAGCTTACGTCAATTGACTTACGACGTATTTTCACATACGAAACTATGGGGTGTAACAAGTACATAAACTTCATAATTTGTGTCACTAAGGACACATTGATTGCCTATTCTAGAATATTTTAAGCATCATAAGATAATAACTTAACAAAAACATAGTGTTCTTTTTGTTCACTTTCCACAATAGATTCTACATAAGAGGTGACAGTACAAAATGTTGTTTTCCTTTTGCATTAGCCTTCTTTGCCGGTTGATGAGATATACTATTCCTTTTCCTGAATATGTGTTGGAGGGTTACATTTTGTTGGTCCATGAACAACCTGCATTCATTAATAATGTTATCATATAATTTGTTGCCTTGTTGTATAGAGTGGATTACCTCCGTGGAGTCTGTCGCTATTTAAAGAGAGAACATTCCTCATTCTTGTGTTATTTTGAGTCCCTCTAGGAGTGCCTTCATTTCTGTTTGTAGTGATCCGCTAGCATAGGAAGATTTTTCAAACCCAACCACCCATTTTCCATTGGCATTTCTGAATACACCTCATAGGCCACATTTTTTATTATGGTTATTGAAACTAGCATATATGTTGAGTTTAAACCATCCTCTTGTTGGTTTGTGCCACCTTACCTTTATGGGGATTTTATGTGGGGTGTTGAGACTTTTTTCAGTGAGGAGCTTAAATTCAGTAGCCCTCTAGATAATTTGAATACCATTTATAAGATTGTCAGTATTGTTTTGATTGTTATTATCCTTATTTAGCCAGATGTGCCAAATGGCAAATATGAAGAAGGAATTCCAATTTATAAACTTATTTTTTAGAGGGTAATCAAAGGCTTTTAATTATAGAAGCCAGTGTTCGTCATTTTCTTTATAAAAACTTTTCCACCAAAGACTATCCCAAAAATTATTGATGGCTTTACAATTGAAGAAGATATGGGTTATGGATTCCTCTTCTTTCCATTTGCATATAGGGCAGTTGGGATCAATGTTTAAACCAATTTGTGAGAGGTATTTTCTGCATGGTATCCTGTTATGTAGACACTGCCACAAGAAAAATTTAATCTTATTAGGACAAGGTAGGTTCTAAATCCATTTGAACTCTAATTGATTGTTTGGAAGAGGTTCTATAAGAGTGTAACAAGACTTGGTTGTGAACAAACCTTTTGTATTTTGTGACCATATTGGAAAATCACTAGTAGGACCCTTAAACCGAATTCTTATCTTAGTGATATTTTCCTTAATATCATTAGGGATGTTAAGCGTTAGTTCATTAAAGTTCCATATTTTCCCGTTAAAAAAGTCCTTTATTTTTATGGAGTGATCACTAATTGAGAGAGGCCCTTCCACTGCCTTTGTAAGATTTCCTCTATTTGGAATCCAATTAGTCTCCCATATGTTTATATTGGAATGATAATGGGGTGATCATGTAATACCCTTTGAGCATACTTACCATCCCCCTTGAATGCTTTTCCAGACGAAGGAGCTTTTATTTTTAGCAAAATTAGTTCCATAAGATGTGATGATTAGTCTAGCCCAGGGGGTTGTAGCATTTGTAATAATTCTCCATACTAGGCTAGCTAGTTCGTATAAGTTCTTAGCATTTGCATTATGGATACCTAGACCTTGATTGGATTTTGGTTGGCATATAGTAGACCATTTAACTAGATGAATTTTTCTTTTTTCCGTGGTGGTACCCCATATAAAACCCCTTTGAATTTTATCAATCTAATTAAGGACATTTTTAGGAAGTAAGGTTTATTGCATATAGTAAGTGGGTATTGAATTATGGCAAGATTGGGATAGGGTTTTTCTCCCTGCTAAATTAATAAATTTCATTTTCCAGGATGCTAGCTTAGATCTTATTTTGTCAATTATAAATTGGTAGTCTCTTGGCCTTGGGCATTTTTTTAATATAGGGAATCCTAGGTAGGTACCAAAGTTGTCACATTTCTTTATTCCTAGTCTATTTGTAACATCTTTAATAAGGAAAGGAGTGCAGTTTTTTTTAAAGAGGACCTTTGGTTTAGCATTTTTAATACAATGTCCTGATAAGTCACAAAACTGGTCTAATCCATTTTTAATAGCTTGGCATGATTTATCATTAACCTTTTCCATTAAAGTAAGGTCATCTGCAAAAAAAAAAAATAAGTTAGAAAATTTTGGACATCTTTTTTCTATGGTTATTGGATCCCCATTCCTAATATCGACTTGATGGTCTATATATCTTGTTAACATTTTCTAAGCAAAGGATGAAGATATACGGTGAGATGGGATCACCTTGCCTGATGCCTCGACTTGGCTCAAAGAATTTTGTGATGGAGCTATTAACTAAAACTGCAATACTACTTGTTGAAATACAATTTAATAACTGCTTGGAGAATTTAGGAGGGAATTTGAAGTATTTTAGCATGTGATGAACAAAATACCATTCTAAACGATCAAATCCTTTTTTCTAGATCAGTTTTTAATATCATCTTGTTTGCCTTTTATTTTTTTTAAATTGGAAACAAGTTCTTGGATGATGATTGCATTATCAAAAACTCTTCTATTTATTATGAAACTTGCTTGAAAGGGTCTTATCAATTGTTCTAGGAATTGTTTTAGACGATTTGCTAGGATTTTGTAGATAGTATTGCAAAGTCCAATTGGTCTGAAATTTATGATGTTATTAGCATTAGGGACTTTTGGAAAGACAAAGATAGGTTCTATTAATGTCTTAGGGAATTTTTCGATTTGTAAAAATATCATGACAAAGCTTCATTTCGGAATGGCCTATAGTTTTCCAATTTTTTTGGAAAATAAAAAAGGGTGAAGGTCATCCGCCCCTGGAGCTTTGAAAGGTTTAAAAGAAAAGAGAGCCCTTTTAATTTCAATATCAAGCAAGGAACTATCTAGAGAATTTATGTCTAAGTTAGTATGTGTAGAGAGGTTTTCCCGTGGACTAATCCAACTAGCTAGGGAGTGAGAAGTTGTGAATATATTTTAGAAGTAATTGAGAACGTGTGACATAATTAGATTGTGCTCATTGATCCTATTTCAAGAATCATCCTTAAAGAAATTAATTTTATTTCTTCTTTTTCTATTAGAAGCTGAAATATGAAAAAAACTTTGTGCTAGCATCTCCTTCGTTTAACCACATTATCCTAGATCTTAATTTTCAATTATCCTCTTCGATCCTTAGGATGTCATTGTATTCCTTTTAAGTCATATTCCAGAGTTTGAAGGAAATTACTTGTAGTATAATTAATGAAATTATGGATTCCTTGTAGTCTAGCAAGTAATTTCCTCTTTTTTCCCATTATATCACCAAAAGTTTGATCTTTTCAAGGTTTTAAATTATCCACAAAATTTTGTCTAGCTTTAAAATAGTCTGATCCATACCAATCTTTTTCAATAATTGTTTGGAATTCTGGATGTTTGCACCAGAAGGTCTAGAGACTAAAGGTTATTCTATGATTTAGCCTATATTTTGGAATTAATTCAATTATTATAGGATTATGGTCTAAGTATGTTTTGGATAAGTGAATTATAGAGCTTTCAGGGAAGAGTTCTATCCATTCCTCATTCCCTAATATTTTGTCTAGTCTTTCCATTGTAAGACCTGTATCCTATGTCTATTTCTAGATCAAGTATACTTACACCCTTTAAAACCAAGATCGAGTAAATTGCAATTGTTAATCTTAGATCAAATATACTTAGCTCTACTGTCTTTAAAGGGTTTTCCACCAAAATTTTCATTTGAGGTTAAAATGTCGTTGAAATTTCCTCCTACCATCCAAGTCCCTTTATAGTTCTTACTAATATTTTCTAGGTTTTCCCACATCAAGTTTCTGTTATATATATTAGTACTAGCATAGATTAAAAAAAGAAGCCAGGTTTTACGAATAGGTAATACCTCTATTGTTGCATGGATTTCTTGATTTCTACGAGCTGCATTTTGAACGCTGACCACTTCATGGTTCCACATCACAACCATGCCTCATGCTTGACCTTCAGCTGGCACCTCTATCATCTCCATAAAACCAAAGTCATTAAGCATATCAGCATGGCTTCCCATTCTAGTTTCTAATAAGGTCACCATGCAAGGCATGTGCGTATCTGTAATGACCTGGTCGATCATTTTGAGAGTTAGCACCCCGATCCCCTAATAAATGCTTCTCCCATGACTATTTCTGATTTTGGGACTTGTCGGAACGTTTAATTATGAATTTCGGAGGGTTTTTGGACCCATAGTTTTTATATGTGAGTTTAAGGTTTAGAAATCCGGCAGTAGTTGGAACTATGTGAAGACGGATCCGGAATGGAATTCCATCGACACTGTTAGCTCCGATAGGTTATTTCGGGATTAGTAACGTGTTTGGAATGTGTTTTCGAGGTCTGTAGTAGATTTAGGCTTGAATTGGCGTAAGTTAGAATTTCGGCGATTTCGGTCGATAGGTGAAATTTTGATATCGAGCTCGGAATGGGATTCCGGAAGTGGCAGAAGGCCTGTAGTATCATTTATGACCTGTGTGTAAAGTTTGAGGTCATTCTGACTAGTTTTGATGGGTTTCGGCATCGGTTGTGGATTTTGGAAAATTCATAAGTTCTTGGGTTTGAATTCATGCATAATTGGTTATTTTGATGTTAGGTGATGTGGTTTGAAGACTTGAATAAGTTTGGATAAGGTATTAGGACTAGTTGGTAAGTTTGGTTGAGGTCCCGGGGGCCTCGGGGATGTTTTGGATGCTCAACGGGTGATTTTTTAACTTGGAAACCAACTGAACCATTGTTGTTTCTGGTGTCTCGCACCTGCAAATGGGGAGCCACGTGTGTGGACACGCATGTGCGAAGGAGGGGCTCGCAGGTGCAAAAAATTTGGTCAAGTGCTAACAGGCTCGCAGGTGCGGACGAATTTCCACAGATGCGGAGCCGCAGATGCCGCCCAGCAACCACAGGTATGACCCCAGACAAGTTAATGAGTTTCCGCACCTGCGATGGATTTTCCGCAGGTGCGGTCCAAGTGTCGCAGGTGCGGAATCCCTGGGCTACTTATACAAAATTTCATATCTTCTAAAACGATTTAGAACTCGAGATTTGGCGATATTCAGTGGGATTTGAAGAAGAGACTCATAGGTAACGATTTCCAACCTTAATTCACTTGTATATAATTAACCCATAGCAATTTCTTCCATCTAATCAATGAAATTGGGTGAAAATCATGAAAATGGGAGAAAGTTTCCCCAAGTAGAAATCTGAGGATTTTAGGAGATTTTTGAAGTCGGATTTTGATGATTCTTGTTCGAGTGAGTTCGTGAGTGAATGGGTGTTCTAACTTCCACTCGTTTCCGAGACGCGGGCCCGAGGGACGTTTTGTGAAATTTTCCAAATTTCGCGTATTAGCTCCGAACTAATTAACTATTCTGATTCCTTAAAGTGATATTTATATTATGCAATCGAATTAAATAGATTTGGGCCATTCAGAGTCGGATACTCATGGCAAGAGCGTGGTTTTGAGCTGAGTAGCACAGTCGAGGTAATTGGCTTTCCTAAATCTGTGTTGGGGACCTCCCCTTATGTTGTTTTGATACTGTTTTATTATATGGGTGCCGTGTACGTGAGGTGACGAGTGCGTATACGGGCCGTTGTATCTAAATTCCATTTTCCAATCCATGCCATAAATCATTTTACTTCTATTTCACTGTTCTATATGCTACTTGTGTAGTTTAAATTAGGAAGAAGCATGCCTACCTGTTTACCTAAATTCCCTATTTGAAACAATGTGTACCATGTTAGTTAGTCCTTGTCTTGTTCTTGTATGCGACACTTCTCCTGAACTGTTTAAATACACTGTCTCTGGCATTCATTTTGCATTGTATATTTTAAATTGGGACTACGGACGTATTCCGGGAGCTTCCCCCCTGTACTGCATATTTAAATTGGGTCTACTGACGTATTCCGGGAGCTTTCCCTATGTACTACATATTTAAATTGGGACTATGGACGTATTCCGGGAGCTTTCCCCATGTACTGTTGTAACGACCCGACCAGTCGTTCCATGATATTTACCCCATTTCCCCTATTTCTGCATTTGTTATGTATGGCTATCTTGTTTTTGATGTGTTTCATCAGTCGGTTTGGGTCCGGAGTAGTTATGGTGAGAGTTTAGGCATCTAGCCTTTTTAAAATAGCATAATAGTTGAGAAAGTCAACTGAGAGTTGACTTATTAGAAAGCGACCTCAGAATGCAGATTTTATGGCTCAAATAGCTTCGTTAGGTGATTGAGACTTGGGAGTGTGTTCGGAATATTTTTGTGATGTCCGGAGTAGAATTAGGCTTGAATTGGCGAAAGTTAGTTTTTGGCGACTTCCGGTCGGCACTGGAAAATAGGCTATTGGGGTCGGAATGGAATTCCAGAAGTTGGAACAGTTTCGTAATGGCATTTTGGATATGTCTGCAAAATCTCAGGTTAATCGGAGGTGTTTTGGTTGGTTTCGACGTAGTTGGCGAAATTTGGAAGTTTCAAAGCTCTTAGGCTTGAATTTCATGTAAATTTGATGTTCTCTTGTTGTTTTTGGTGTTTCCAAGGCTCGACTAAGTTTGAATGATGTTATGAGATATATTGGTATGTTTGGTTGAGGTCCCAAGGGCCTCGGGTGTGTTTCGAATAGTTAACGGACCAACTTTTAGCTTGAATTCCGGGCAGATTGCTGCTGGTGTAAGGTTTTGGTTTCCTTCTACGCGATCGCGTGAGGATGTTTGTGATCGCGTAGGGTTAATTGATGAGGCAGGATTTTTGTTAATCACGTGGAATGGTTTGCGAGCACGTGAGTATGAGTGTTTGGTCAGTGCGATCGTGTGGTCTTGTTTGCGATCGCGTAGAGTTAAAGGGGCGCGTGGGTGAGTTGAGCTTTGTTTTTCGCGATCACGTGTCAAAGTTTATGATCGCAGTGAAGGAATTATTTTAGCAAGGCAGAATGTTTAAAAGGCCGGAATTTCGAATTTGGTTGTCATTTTCTCCATTGTTGCATGCGGACTTGAGAGCTTTTGAAAGAGAACTGAAGGGGAATCAAGAGGAAATCATCTGGAGGTAAGAATTTCAACTTCATAACACGTTTCTATGCCAATTCCTAAGTGATTTAACCATAAAAATTCTGGAGAGTGAACCAAGTTAGGGAAGAAGGGTGCATGAGAAATTTATTTTTCTTTTGAGGATTTGAGTGGGAAATTGTGGTTCGATTTTTGCGTTCTTGGTATGTATATAATCATGGGAAGATGAGGTTTCTAATAATGTAAAAATTATCAAATTCCCAAAAGTGGGCCCGGGGCTCAGGTTTGGCCGAATTACGAGATTTTTGATTAAATCGATAATTTTCGACTGGGTTGTGTTCCTTGAGTATATATTGATAATGTTAACTGGTTTTGGCTTGATCCTGAGCAATCGAGAGCCAATTTTAGGGACAAAGGCATAGCGGAGTAGTGTTGTGGCCTAGTAGAGGTAAGTAATGGTCTTAAATCTTGTCTTGAGGGTATGGAACCCCAGACTACATTATTTTCTCCCTGAATTTGGAATGGCGCACATGTCGGATGACGAATATGTGGTGCGTACTGATATTTGGATTGGACTAGGTCCTCTCCGCGGCAACTAATGAGTTGCATATTTACTCAAAATCTTATGTTAAATTATGTTCTAAAGATTTGTGAAATATTTCGGTTGTAAGCCGTGTTTGGGGCCTCGTGTCGATCTGTTTAGGCCCCTTTGAGGGCATTTTACTTCCGTTTTCCTCACTACCTGTTGATGATTTTACTCAGCATCATTGTGCATACTGTTTTATTTGAAACTCAGCCTGATTTACACTACATGAGCATTAAAATGATGTTTTCAGGTCGATTAGCCCGTTCTATTACTTCGCCCGAGGGGCTTTTCGAGTGGTTCCACCGAGTGTGGCCGAGGGCCAAGAATGATGGTGAGGTGCTTAGTGATATTAGCGCTTGGGCTGAAGGAGCCCCTCTTGGAGTCTGTACACACCCCCAGTGAGCGCACCGAGTGCGAGTGATTGAGTGATTGGGAGGCATGAGTGGCTGTGAGGTGGTGAGTGATTATGAGGTGCTGAGGGATTGTGAGGCATGCCCGAGGGGACGATAATGAAACATTTTTTTGCCCGAGGCGCTACTTATGATTTTACTACATTCATTATCATACCAAATCCTTGTTTTAAAGTTGTTAAAAATGTGCATTGTTTTAAGGACTTTTGTGAAGTTGATTTCTAAGGCATGACTATTTATTATATCTATGTATACTATTGGAATGTAAGGCTGTCTATATTGTGACTTGATGACATTGATATTTATTTGATTCCTTGCTACTTAGACTTGATTTATTTCCATTACTACTGAGTTGGCGTACTCACATTACTCCCTGCACCTTTGTGTGCAGATTCAGGAGCAGATATCGAGCATTAGCTTTTATATATATCGCTGGGGAGCCGAATCAAGGGGATATAGAGGTAGTTGTTCAGCGTTCGCAGCATTTCTGCTTTCCCTTCCTGTTGTATTAGCTTTGATTCGGAGTTTTGTATCATAATACTTTATTTTGGCCTATTTCACTAGATGTTCATGACATGTTAGCTCCGGGATTTGGGGATGGCAGTACTGTATATAAAATTTGCCTATTATATTAAGAATTTTCTGCATATTGTTATGAATTGCTTGAAACTTAAATGGGATTTTCAAAAGGAAATGTGAACACACGGTAGTCGGCTAGCCTAGTTCCACGATAGGCGCCATCATGGCCGGTTAGGATTTAGGGTCGTGACAGTTTGGTATCAGAGCCCTAGGTTTCATAGGACTCGACGGTCATGAGCAGGTTTAGTAGAGTCTTGTGGATCGGTACAGAGACGTATGTACTTAACTTTGAGAGGCTTCCGAACTTTTAGGAAAGATTCTATCTTTCTTGAACTATTTTGTGTTGATCTATTAATGAAATCTGAACTTACGTTGTTTCATTCTCATAGATGGTGAGGACACGCCATACCGATCAGAGTGACCAGTCACCGGCTAGACCAGCGAGAGGTCGAGGCCGCGGTCGAGGCCGTGGTAGAGGTAGGGGGCCAGCCCGCGCAGCAGCTAGGTCAGTACCTTAGGATCCCCCTATTGATCATGATCAGGTTCCCGCTGATGGTGTCCCAGCGGGACAGGCTCAGGCACCAGTAGTGCATATGGTTATTCCGGGTCTTCAGGAGGCCCTGTCTCAGATATAGTCAGTATGCACCAGTTTGGCTCAGGTCGTTGCCATGTCTTCTTCTGCCACCACAGCTCAGGCCGCGGGAGGAAATCAGACTCTAGCAGCCCGGGCACCTGAGCAGGATAAACAGGGAATTCAGGCATCGGGAGCAGCCCCAGCTCAGCTAGATGCTCCGGTTCAGGATTATATGGTCCCTGCTATGCCTGAGGACGAGCATCGCAGATTGGAGAGGTTCAGCAGACTTTAGCCTCTGACTTTCAGCGGTACAGAGGGCGTGGATGCCCAGGGATTTCTAGATAGGTGCCAGAGGATACTGCGCACCGCGGGTATTCTGGAGACCACTAAGGTCTCGTTTGTTACCTTTCAGTTTGCGGGTGCTACCTTTACTTAGTGGTAGTCTTTCGAGAGGCGTAGACCGGTTGGTTCAGCACCTCTTACCTGGCAGCAGTTCTCCATGATCTTTTTGGAGAAGTATGTTCCTCAGCCCCACAGAGAGGAGCAGCGTAGGGAGTTTGAGCAGCTGCGCCAGGGAGAGTTATCCGTCACTCAATACGAGATGAGATTTTCCGAGTTGGCTAGGCATGCTTCTGAGATTATCCCTAGTGATAGGGAGTGGGTGAGGAGGTTCGTATATGGTCTTTCTTATCAGCTTCGGTTGTTTATGACTCGAGAGAGAGTATCGGGTGCTTCATTCGAGCAGGTTGTTGACATAGCTCGAGATATTGAGTCTGTTCGCCTCCAGGAGCGGGAGGAGAGGGAGGCCAAGAGGTCTCGTGGTTCGGGCAGTTCTAGTGGTGCTCCCTTCAGGGGACAGTTTCAGTAGGGTAGGGGCCGTCTATTCAGGCCTCCTCAGTCAGGTCGCCCAGTTTATAGTGGTG
This sequence comes from Nicotiana paniculata, assembly GCA_005239505.1. Taxonomy (NCBI): domain Eukaryota; kingdom Viridiplantae; phylum Streptophyta; class Magnoliopsida; order Solanales; family Solanaceae; genus Nicotiana; species Nicotiana paniculata. Next base: position 1,940 of record MDKI01254077.1, on the reverse strand, counting down.
CATCTTCGGGGAAGGATCCCCGTGGTTCTCAGTCATGTCGTACTTCATTTGGTTCCCTCCCAGCTTAGAGTGCAACTCGAGCACCTCCAATTCAGGGTTCATCTATTCAGGAGTCTTCTAGTGGTTGTGCAGGTGCTAGGGGTTTCTATCAGTCCCCGCCTCCAGCTCCAGGTAGTTGTTTTGAGTGCGGAGAGTTCGGGCACGGGTGGAGGTAGTGTCCCCGCCGTTCTGGTGGATCTTATAAACAGAAGGGCCAACCCTCGACTTCACCTCCAGTCACTTCACCACCCGCCCAGGCAGCCAGGGGTGGTGGTCAGTCAGCCAGAGGCCGCCCTAGAGGGGGAGGTCGAGAAGGGGGAGGTCAGGCTCGTATGTATGCATTTCCAGCCAGGTCGAATGCTATGGCCTCAGATGCCGTGATTGTAGGTATTGTTTCAGTCTGTTGCCGTGATGCCTTGGCTTTATTTGACCCTGGTTCTACATATTCCTATGTTTCTTCATATTTTGGCAATTTTCTGGATGTGCCTCGTGAGTCTCTGGTCACCTCTGTTCATGTGTCGACTCCGGTGGGCGATACTATTGTTGTGGACCGCGTGTATCGGTCATGCATTATATCTATTGGGGGTTTGGAGACCCGAGTGGACCTACTGTTACTCAGCATGATCGATTTTGACGTGATATTGGGCATGGATTGGTTATCTCCGTGCCATGTTGTTCTTGATTGTCACGCTAAGACTGTGACCTTAGTTATGCCAGGGTGTCCGAGGGTTGAGTGGAGAGGTTCTTCCGAGTATATGCCTAGCAGGGTGATTTCTTACCTGAAGACTCGACGCATGGTTAAAAAGGGGTGTTTATCTTATTTTTCCTTTGTGAGGGATGTCGGTGGTGAGACTACTTTCAGGACCAGGTATGGTCATTATGAGTTCTTGGTTATGTCGTTTGGGCTGACCAATGCCCCAGCTGCGTTCATGCAATTGATGAACAACGTGTTTCAGCCTTATCTTGATTCCCTCGTCATTGTGTTCGTTGATGACATCCTGGTTTATTCTCGTAGCCAGGAAGAGCATGCTCAGCATTTGAGAGTTGTGTTACAGAGATTGAAGGAGGAGAAGCTTTATGCAAAATTCTCCAAGTATGAGTTTTGGCTGGGATCGGTAGCTTTCTTGGGGCACGTGGTGTCCAGTGAGGGGATTCAGGTTGATCCAAAGAAGATAGAGGCGGTGCAGAGTTGGCCCAGACCGTCCTCAGCTACAGAGATTAGGAATTTCCTTGGTTTGGCAGGATATTACCCTCGCTTTATGGACGGATTCTCTTCGATAGCTTTGCCTTTGACCAGATTGACCTAGAAGGGTGCTCTATTCAGATGGTCTGATGAGTGTGAGAAAAGCTTTCAGAAGCTCAAGTCAGCATTGACTACAGCTCCAGTACTAGTTTTGCTTGCTGGTTCGGGTTCTTACATAGTTTATTGTGATGCTTCCAGAGTTGGCTTGGGATCGGTATTGATGCAGGACGGTAGGGTGATTTCCTACGCGTCCAGACAGTTGAAGGTGCACGAGAAGAATTATCCAGTGCACGATCTTGAGTTAGCTTCCATTGTTCATGCCTTGAAGATTTGGCGGCATTATCTGTATGGAGTGCAGTGTGAGATTTTCACTGATCATCGCTGTCACACCTCCTTTTTTCACTACCCCTCGATTAATGAAGGGTAGAGAGGGAGTTTCTCCAATTAAAGTGACATTATTCAGATTTGGGATTTATTTTTAGTTTTCAGAGTCGCCACCCGAATTATTTACGGTGTTCCGGGACACCATTTATTTATTGAAATCCCAAACCGAGGAAATTTGAGTCTGTTTTAATTTGTCTACGACCAGAAATCGGAGTAAGGAATTCTGTTAACCCGAGAGAAGGTGTTAGGCATTCCCGAGTTCCGTGGTTTTAGC